>CM045900.1:4787500-4812500 GCA_025169545.1 Anguilla japonica
ACCACACATCATTCCACACCCCCCCAGTGCACCGCCTTTCTTCTCTGTTGGAGCAGCCAGCTGGTTTTCCTCTGTGTGACACCTGAAAAATATCACATACGTTATAATTTGAAAAGTGAAGCGTTCAGTGGAGAGCAAGTTTGGGGGGGTGGGGGGGGGGGGGGTGCGGGGAGAGGTTTGAATTCCACAGCCGGCGACACATCGGCGTGAACACCGTGAGGGAAGTCGCAACTGAAATTATATTTAGCTGGCTGTTACATTCATCTTTTCATCTTGTCAAGCTGGGAGCCTTTGAAGTTGCTTCAACTACTGTTTTGGGGGTTTAAGTCATAACTGTGCAATCTGAACCCACTGGCTAGTGTCCTGCTTTTATACGTACCAGCTTGAACTTACTGTGAATTGCTCCTTTTAAAAATGTGGTTTTGAGTCTCTGTTTTTGTTTTCGACCTGAAGGTGGAGAACTTCATTTCCTTCAAATTGGAGGTGTGTGTGACGATATTGATGACGGCGACATATTTGTCGACGGCCCCCTTTCTAAAGGGGCAGAACAGCTGTCAGAAGGGACTAAGCCATCCTCGAACCCTTCAAGTCCAGGGATCACAGGTAAGGCGATCGCTACATAATACCGATAAGACACTTCATGCGCTTGTTTGACACCAGCTGAGTATGTCTTGCTCTACCAGCCGACAGGCTAATCATTCCTCCTGTTGAGAGTTACTGTGTTTTGTTCCAGTCGTGGTCCTGTTGGTCCTGATTGGAAGCCGCTACACAGGCAGTACAAAAACGGTATTGGTAATAGCCATGCTGCCCTCGGTAATGTCTTTTTTTTATACTGACTGGAATCACCCTTCAGGTAAATCAGGTAAATCACGTGCTTTTCAGAAGGCCAGTATCGGTTGAATAGGTTGAATCGGCCAACACAGAGCGCGACAAGCCAACGGTGAATCTCAGAAACTCGCCCGACATGAGCTGGGTGCTCTCCCACGGGGTTCGCCGTGGAAAAAAACGTCACATGCCGAGAGGGGAAAAAAAAACGAGGGTCCGTGTTGCTTTCCAGGAGTTGACCTTCTGGTGGACCAAACGCTGGGCGTGGAGACGCTGACGTCGCTGGTGGAGCTCACGCGGTTCGAGACGCTGACGCCCCGCTTCTCGGCCACGGTGCCCCCCTGCTGGGTGGAGGTGCAGCAGGAGCAGCAGCAGCGCCGCCACCCCCAGCACCTGCACCAGCAGCACCACGGCGACGCCGCCCAGCACACCCGCACCTGGAAGCTGCAGAGTGACAGGTGCGGACACCCCCACCCCCCCCCCCCCAAATCCCCCCCTTCCCCCCGAGCACTCTGGAGACGCCCGAGGGTTCTCCCGCACTGCTGTGCTGTAACGTCTTAATCGACACTCAAGCTTCTCATTGGCTGTCGTTTACCTTCCCACTTATTAAAGTAGGAGAGAGAGTATATATATATTGCTCCGATATATATATATATATCCAGCTGTATAATTGGATACAATGTAAGTCGCACTGGATAAGAGCGTCTGCTAAATCCCTGTAATGTAATGTTATGAGTCATGCTGGAGCAGCAGTGCCTCTCCATCAGAAATGAGAATGAAACGAGTCTCTTCAGCCTCTTCATTGAGGATTCCTCTTTCCTTCCCGCAGCTCCAGCTGGGACGAGCACGTGTTCGAACTAGTCTTGCCCAAGGCCTGCATGGTGGGCCATGTAGACTTCAAGTTTGTCATGAACGCCAACATCACCAACATTCCTCAGATCCAGGTCACCCTGCTGAAGAACAAGGCCCCGGGCCTGGGCAAGGTTAACGGTGAGCATGTTAGCATGAGTGTATGATTTTTATCAGCAAACAGTGATTTTAATTGATATACAGTAACAATGGTGATAATAATGTTGTGTAATGTTGAGCATCGATCGATTTCGAGAATGTAGCTTAGAGAAGACAACCTATCAGGTATACGTCATCCACTCATTCATTCATGTGTATTTGCTACTTTCGTAGCAAAAGAGGCACACTTGGTTCATTGGTTTTGTTCTTGAGCTTATGAATTTACTTTCAGTGTAAGTTGTATGGAGATGTAATTTGAGAGCACCGCTGCACCAGTCTAGTATAGTTGCTAACGGGCCTTATTTTGCTGGGCTTGGCAGAGACCGCAGTGGACAGGCAGATCTCCTTCCCCCTGTCGCACGTTCTCCACACCAACGGGGAGAGGAACGGACAGCCACTGCTACACGACTTCACTGAAGACATCCAGTTCATGGACGTGGAGAGACGCCGGGTATGCTCCTGTTTTTTTTCTCCCTGTAACAAGGCTACTGACTCGAGAAATATCGGATCTCAAGCCTTTTGTTTCTTTTTGCTTTAAAGGGTCAAGGCTTTGCTCCTTTTTGGAGGACCATAAGGAAGATATCCTTTGTGGGCCTGTGTGGTTAGCCAGTGGGCTTGACCTCTCCGGGCATGCTGGGATGTTGAGTCTAACAAGCCCCAAACTAGTCAAAGGTAAGGTAGAGCACCGTTGTAGTCCACAAAAATGACGCTAGCTTGCCTATTAGACCAGGTCTTCCCTTCTTTTTATAATAGCAAATGCTAGTGCTAGCTTTCAGTTTTATTAGTCGATACTGTCGAAACTGTTAAAACCTCTTTTGACATAGGACTGGTAGGCACTTTCAGACCTGTAAAGAACTACAGTCCAATGGTGCTGATTAGCATGGATGTTAGCGGCATCTTGCTCGGCTAGCCGAGGCCTGAAAACCAGGCCTGAATGAGTGTAAATATGGGGAGGCCCGTTCAGTGCAGTGACCCGGCCGTCTGCTCCTGCTTCAGGCATGGCCGGAGGCAAGTACCGCTCCTTCCTGGTGCACATCAAGGCGGTGAGCGAGAAGGGCATGGAGGAGAGCCCCCGGCCCGTGGTGAGGATGCCCACGGCCAAGCCCCAGAGCAGCAAGGCCCACTCCTTATCCTCGCTGCTGCAGCGGGCACAGGCCACCAAGGTACCTGCGCTTCTCTGTGCCATCTCTGTGCCATCCCTGAGAACAGTCTCTGAGAACAGTCTTTCGGCTCAAGAATTTGTATAATTTATTTCAACAGTATGGATTAGGCTGGCCTTGTGTTTTGACGTTGCAAAAGGAGTTGCATAAGGCTGTCTAGATGAGCTTTGAAAGGCCTTGAAGTCCCCAGTGTGCCAGTTCACTTTGAAATATTTTTAGGTTGTGGTTCATGTGGATGTGAGTTGGCTCAGAGTTGCTATGAGTATGCTACCTCTTGCTGTCAGCTTCATGTTATTACAGATGATTTAAAAATTTTAGGTAGAATATTAATGTTTTTTGTTCGGTGTGGGGTATATCATACAGACCTCTCTGTCACAGCGTTGTTTTCCCCTGCAGTTCTGGCAAACATTATTAAGGTCATAAGCTGTGAAATCATCGACTGTGGGCTCTAATCCCTTTCTCCCACGACTCCCATCAGGAGAAGGCCTCCACCTCCAAAACGGAGCCTCCGCCCCCCTCCAAAAAACCAGACGACCTCCGCGGGTGCGCGCTCCTCCAGGAGGTGTCGGTCACCATCCGGAGGTTCAAGAAAACCTCTGTACCCAAAGAGAGGTGCGTCCCCCCCCAACCCCCCCCCCCCCGCGTCCCCGTCTGCAAGCGGTTTCCACGTTTTCCCACCAAGTGCGTGCGCGATCCTCTCACGGAGTCGCCGGCGTCTGATTGGCTGTCCCCCCCCCCCCCCCCCCCCCCCTTGCAGAGTCCAGCGCTGCGCCATGCTCCAGTTCCCAGAGTTCCATGAGAAGCTGCTGAACAGCCTGTGCAAGCGGGCAGAGGAGCGGCCGTCCACGGAGCACTCCCAGAGCCTGGTGCTGGACATCCTGTGCTGGCTGGCCGGGGTCTACTCCAACGGGCCCTGCAGGCGAGTCCCCGTCCGGGCCCGGCCTGGGCCGTCCCACAGCCTGGAGGAGGAGTCCTCCTGTAGCGGGGTATCTGGTTCTGGTGGTGGCATTAATCATTTACTGGGCCCGGTTTCTCCTCGATCGCTACTCGTGGTGGTTAGCGTCTTCCCGGATATAGGAAGGAGTGTGGCTGTGGTCCCAAGCTGAGTCACAGCAATGATTTTAAATGAAAGGATCGATGGGGTGGTCTTACAATGGTCTGGCAAGGAGGTCAGTTTCATATTTTGTTTATACAGGCGAGTCACATTGAGTTGCCTCTCTTTCGAAGGAAAATCTTTTTTCCCGGTCCGTTGAAACGTCGAAATGAGTCAGCAGAAAAGGCAGCACTTTCGTTTCACAGGCAGAGCTGTGCTGGGGGCTCTGGGGAAGCACAGTAAATCACACCGGCGTGCTCCTAGTCATTTCCTCAGGCCCGCGAACGCTGCCAGCACACGGCTCTCTGCAAAATATTCATTTTGACTCGCCGATTTCTTGTGTTCAGGGTGTGACATTAACACGTGCCACCAGCCAAGTGTAGGTTAAATTTTAATTGTAGCTGGTAGATTTTCTACTCTAGCAGCCACTTTGGCAGGTAACAAACCCGGTTGTGTTGTATTGTGAACGGCGACGTGGCTGGTAAAATGATTGTTGAAAATGGCTGGTGATCTTTTTTTTTTTTAGAATCCTCAGGCCACTCTGGCCTGTGGGTGTAAAAAAGCTCATTTCCTGCCCCCCGGTTGTGTTTCTCCCTGCAGCCTGCGGGAGGGCAAGGAGGGCCTGCTGACGAAGACGAGGAGGCTCCTGACGGACATCGTCAGGGTGTGCTTCTTCGAGGCGGGCCGCAGCATCGCCCACAAGTGCGCCCGCTTCCTGGCGCTGTGTATTAGGTAAGAGCCTCGCCCGTTAGGGGGTTGCCATTACCAGAACTCTCACATGCTTCCGTCTTTCTGGCCGCCATTGTGTGTGCCCTTATGAGGAGACCTTATGTAGGCGGCAGTGTAGTATAATAGGTAAGGCCCTGGTCTTGTAACCTAAAGGTCATAGGTTCGATTCCCAAATAGGACACTGCCGTTGTACCCTTGATCAAGGTACTTAACCTGCTTTGCTTCAGTATAAATCCAGCTGTATAAATGGATGCAAATGTAAATGTTATGTAAAAGTTGTGTAAGTCGCTCTGGATAAGAGCTTCTGCTAAATGCCAGTAATGTAATGAAAAGGAAGCCAATGCCCAGTTGACTGCTGTTGTTGTGTGTTCATGGTGGAGTGCGTTTGTTCATGTGCGTTTGCTCTGTCTCGTGTCTTTATTTTCCGCAGCAATGGCAAAGGGGACCCCAGTCAGCAGGGGTTTGGATCCGCCCTGCTCAAGGCCTTGCTGGACAACATGCCTTACTTGCCTGCGGCAGCCACGGGCGGTAAGTGTACGCTCATTCGCTCTGGAATTGGACCTTACGGGCCACTGTACATGCCTGAAAGCTGCAGCATTTGTAATGGCTGTGCTTCTCCTCTGTTGCATCTTTGCAGGCCCCCAGTGGTCCGCTCGGTGATCAGATAGGATTTAGAAACGCTTATTGTTCAATTCGTCAGGAGCCTGAGAAACTGGAAATGTTCGCAGTTTGGCTTGTGGGTTAGTTTACAGAAAAGGGATAAGCTAACCTAGACAGATATTGATTGAACACCCTGGTCTCAGGAAAGCAGATAACAGAACCCCCTCTATGAGTTGCTCCAGTTCACATGTCTAAGCGTTTCAAAATATACAAATGTCTCCCCGTTATGAGAATTTGCTGAAAATGAAAAATGGACCCAAATGTTTATTTAGTTCGGACCATTTGGAAATATTTAACTTAAAGTCCACATGAGAATGAGACTCTGTTCTATAATGTAGGACTTCTGCTCTACCCTTACAGTAGTAGAAAGATTTGGCCTGGTTGGGTGTTTAAGGAGGTGTGGTTTTACTGTGACACTGCTGGTGTGTGAGGTGGCATATTTGGCCGGGTTGGGTGTATAAGGTGGTTTTACAGTGGCACTGCTGATGGCCTGGTTGGGTGTATAAGGTGTGGTTTTACTGTGATACTGCTGGTGTGTGAGGTGGCATATTTGGCCGGGTTGGGTGTATAAGGTGGTTTTACAGTGACACTGCTGATGGGCAGGTTGGGTGTATAAGGTGGTTTTACAGTGACACTGCTGATGGGCAGGTTGGGTGTGTAAGGTGCGGTTTTACAGTGACACTGCTGATGGGCAGGTTGGGTGTGTAAGGTGCGGTTTTACAGTGACACTGCTGATGGGCAGGTTGGGTGTGTAAGGTGCGGTTTTACAGTGACACTGCTGATGGCCAGGTTGGGTGTATAAGGTGGTTTTACAGTGACACTGCTGATGGCCAGGTTGGGTGTATAAGGTGGTTTTACAGTGACACTGCTGATGGCCAGGTTGGGTGTATAAGGTGGTTTTACAGTGACACTGCTGATGGCCAGGTTGGGTGTATAAGGTGTGGTTTTACAGTGACACTGCTGATGGCCAGGTTGGGTGTATAAGGTGCGGTTTTACTGTGGCACTGCTGATGGCCAGGTTGGGTGTATAAGGTGTGGTTTTACAGTGACACTGCTGATGGGCTGGTTGGGTGTATAAGGTGTGGTTTTACAGTGACACTGCTGATGGGCTGGTTGGGTGTATAAGGTGCGGTTTTACTGTGGCACTGCTGATTGCCAGGTTGGGTGTATAAGGTGCGGTTTTACTGTGACACTGCTGATGGCCAGGTTGGGTGTATAAGGTGTGGTTTTACTGTGGCGCTGCTGATGGCCAGGTTGGGTGTATAAGGTGGTTTTACAGTGGCACTGCTGATGGTCAGGTTGGGTGTATAAGGTGCGGTTTTACTGTGACACTGCTGATGGCCAGGTTGGGTATATAAGGTGGTTTTACTGTGATACTGCTGGTGTGTGAGGTGGCATATTTGGCCGGGTTGGGTGTATAAGGTGGTTTTACAGTGACACTGCTGATGGCCAGGTTGGGTGTATAAGGTGGTTTTACAGTGACGCTGCTGATGGGCAGGTTGGGTGTATAAGGTGGTTTTACTGTGACGCTGCTGATGCGTGCGGTGGCATATTTGGCCAGGTTGGGTGTATAAGGTGGTTTTACTGTGACGCTGCTGATGCGTGCGGTGGCATATTTGGCCAGGTTGGGTGTATAAGGTGGTTTTACTGTGACACTGCTGATGGGCAGGTTGGGTGTATAAGGTGGTTTTACTGTGACGCTGCTGATGCGTGCGGTGGCTCCTCCCTCCCCCAGGCTCCGTGTTCTGGTACTTCGTGCTGCTGAATTACGTGAAGGACGAGGACCTGGCGGGCTGCAGCACGTCCTGCGCCTCCCTGCTCACCGCCGTCTCCCGCCAACTGCAGGACCGGCTGACGCCGCTGGAGGCCCTGCTGCAGACCAGGTGAGCCGCGTGCCGCCGCCGCCGCCGCTGCGTGCCGAGCTCCAGCGAGCGTTCGCCGCTTTTCCACAGCGACGCTGGCGTACGCCAGCACTTCCTGCTCTTCCGTAGCTGCTTTCTGGGTGTGACGGTTTCCTCTGCGCCTTCCCGGTGCCTCGAACCCCTGCTTTCGGTCCTTCTGACACCTCATTCGTCCTCATTTGGCCAGTCGCGATAAAAAGGCCATTGTCGGTGGCGGCCGGTTATCAAAATACGAACGTTAGCCGCCGTCTCTCAGTGGGAGTGTGACAGTCTCCTCAGGGGGGAGTCGTGTGCAGATTTTGGGGATCTTATTTCAGAAGGCAGCGGGAGCCCCTAAGAAGCTGCTTCCTTCAATATACCGATCACATACCAAGAAGACAGCATTTTATCAGTCAATGTTTATATTTATTTTATTTCAGAGAATAACCCTGTCTGTCCTTTGATGTTTATTTCTTTGATATTATGTCTGGGATTGAATGTGAGAAAGTAAATTGACTCCCACAGGATTTGCTCTGTGATCTCCTCAGACGTCTCTGCTTTACCCTCGGTGGCGACATTCGGCTGTGAAGCTTTGTGTTTTATCTCGGTCCGATCTCTTTTTGCGACGGCCCCCTCAGGTCTGGTTCTCCTGACCGCTGGTTTGTCTCGATTGGCTGTCCCTTGCAGGTACGGTCTGTACAGCTCTCCCTTCGACCCGGTCCTGTTCGACCTGGAGGTCAGCGGCTCGTCCTGCAAGAACGCCTTCAACAGCAGCATCGGCGTGCAGTCCGACGAGATCGACCTGTCCGACATTCTCTCAGGTCTGCTCCGCTCCGCGACTTACCACGCCTCACCACACCACAGCGCACCGCACTACATCACACTACACCATACTACACCACACTACACCACACTGCACCGCACTGCACCACACCTCACCACACCACAGCGCACCGCACCGCACTGCACCACGCCTCACCACACTGCACCACACCACACCTCACCACACCACAGCGCACCGCACCACACCACACTACACCATACTACACCATATTACACCGCACCGCACTACACCACGCCTCGCCTCACCACACCACAGCGCACCGCACCACACCACAGCGCACCGCACCTCACCACACTACACCATACTACACCGCACCGCACTACACCGCACCTCACCACACCACACCTCACCACACTGCACCACACTACACCATGCTACACCGTACTACACCTTACTACACCGCACCGCACAACACTGCAATACACCACACCGCACTGCACCGCACTGCACCACACCTCACCACAGCGCACCGCACTGCACCACACCTCACCACACCACACCGCACTGCACCGCACTGCACCTCACCACACCGCACTGCACCGCACCGCACTGCACCACGCCTCACCACACCACAGCGCACCGCAATACACCACGCCTCACCACACCACACCACACCACAGCCCACCGCACTACACCACACTACACCGCACCGCACTACACCACACCTCACCTCACCACACCACAGCGCACCGCACCACACCACACCTCACCACACTGCACCACACTACACCATGCTACACCGTACTACACCGCACCGCACTACACCACAATACACCACGCCTCACCACACCACAGCGCACCGCACTGCACCACGCCTCACCACACCACACCACAGCGCACCACAATACACCATACTACACCATACTACACCGCACGGCACCACACTACGCCATACTACACCGCACTACCAGGGTCTACCAGGAGGGTATCTGTTTCTGGATATCACCCCAACTTCTGCTCCTAATGTACCATGTTTTGTATAAATTGCTTAAACAGTTTGTGTAGATGTATTTTTAAAAAATGTATTTAAATGTTTAATTAAAAAAAAAAACTAAAAAATGACAAAAATCCAGTATGGCTTCCATTATGTGTGCAACCCTGGGGTGTGTAACACTTTCCTGTTTCCTGTAGTGGGGTGTGTTACCACGTTTCCTGTTTCCTGTTTCCTGTTTCCTGTAGCAGGGTGTGTTACCACGTTTCCTGTTTCCTGTAGCGGGGTGTGTTTGTAACACTGTTTCTTGTAGCGGTATGTGTAACCCGGCTTCCTGTTTCCTGCTTCCTGTTTCCTGTCCCTGCAGGGAATGGTAAGGTAAGCAGCTGTGCGGCGGCGGAGGGGAGCTTCACCGCGCTCACCGGCCTCCTGGAGGTGGAGCCGCTGCACTTTACTTGCGTCTCCACTAGTGACGGTACTAGGGTGGAGAGGGATGATGCAAGTATGTTCACCGGTATATACTCCTTTTTATTACTCCTTCTTCAGCCTTGCGGCTTGGGGGGGGGGGGGGGGGGTGGGGGGGTTCATGCTGGGACAGCGAGGCTGAGCGTGTTCTCGTGGGGGCTGTTTTGGGTCCGCCCAACGGCACGGTCTGAGCCACATGCTGGCTGTTTGGGACCCTGCGAATGCTGGCTTTGCGGTTTGAATTCCAGCCCTCTTTTTACCAGTGGGTGCTGTCTGCTCCTGTGCGTGTTCTTATGGGTGTGTGTGTGTGTGTGTGTGTGAGTGTGAGAGAGTGAGTGTGTTTGAGAGAGAGAGAGAGAGAGGGAGAGAGTGTGTATGTGTGTGTATACGTGTGAAATTGTGTGTGTATGAGAGAGAGAATGTGTGTGTGTGCTTATGGGTTTGTTTGTGTGTGTGTGTGTGCGAGAGAGAGAGAGAGAGTGTATGTGTGTATGAATGAGAGTGCGTGTGTGTGTGTGAGAGAGTGAATGAGTGTGTATGTGTATGTATGTGTGAGTGCATGTGTGTTTGTGTGTATGTGAGTGTGTGTGTGAGAGTGAATGAGTGTGTGTATGTGAGTGTGTGTGTGCGTGTGTGTGTGTGTGTGTGTGTGTGAGTGTGTGCGTGTACGTGTGTGTGCAGCCCTGTGTGTGGGTCTCTGTGGCTCTGACGCTCCCCTCTCTCTCTCTCTCCCCAGTGAGCACGTTCGGCGTGACCCCGGCGGTGGGCGGGCTCTCGGCGGGCACGGTGGGGGAGGCGTCCACGGCGCTGAGCTCGGCTGCGCAGGTGGCGCTGCAGTCGCTGTCCCACGCCATGGTGTCTGCGGAGCAGCAGCTGCAGGTGCTGCAGGAGAAGCAGCAGCAGCTGCTCAAACTTCAGCAGCAGGTCAGGGAGTACCACACCGGCCCACACACACACACACACACACACGTACACACGCACACACACACACGTTCCATAAACACACGATCATGTGACCCAGCGCTCGAGGTGCTCTTTCAAGTGTGATTATCCTGTAGTATACTGGCATGTCATTTATTAGCTTGCTATGGTTTGGTTTGTTGTAACAGCCTTTGGTCGCTAGATTATGGTGTGGCAGATTTACTTGTCCTTCTACATTACCTAAATGGTAAACCAATAAATCGTGCTACTTTAAATACATCACTAATTCGTCTTTGAACCGTACGTAGTCTTGCTGGCTGGACCTCCCATTGCTGTGTTTTGATCTAGAAGGCCATTTTGGGAAAACTGCCAGCGTTGTATTATTTCATAGTTATTATCTTTACAAAGCAGCTACAATATAAGATCACTTGCATGTTGCCAGGCAATAAAAGGGCAGGTTTTTTATGGTCTGTGGAATTAGCAGGAGACTAAAGAGTCATAATCAACTATTTCTAGATTTTAAACAGATGATATTTTAAACAGGGATATTCTTCTGTTAACTGATCCTGTTTCTGAACAGAATTTATCAGCTGTAGTGCCGGACACTGTAGTTGTAATTTGTGTTCCTCTTAAATGCATGTTGTCATTCATTGTGCCTCTTGTCCAGGGTTCCCTTGCACAAGAGGTTGTTTATCTCAGTGTGACTTTCCTGGTAGAATCAAGGTTAAATACATAATATCAATAATACTATACTGGCACTGGCAATCTGGAGATATTTTTTCTCTGTGGTAATAAAACACCTGGGTAGTTAAAGATAATAAGATTATTTACAACCTGCATGGTCAATATGTCTCTACAGAGAGGAGTTGTTTATGTGTGTAGTTTACACTTAGTGGTGGTGATTTTTTAAAGTGCATTCTTGCTGCCTGACCACAACCGGTCCAGGCAGTTAGCCTGGAGTTTTGTTAGCATTTTTCGGTCCCTGATTGGTTTTTTCACCTGGCTGGTTTGTGTTGTTGTGGTTCGAGAGTATAGAGGTTAAAGGTGTCCCATGTTAATTTTTTGCTATTAAAATGAGCAAAATGTGTTTGTTTCCATAAAAACTATTTTACTTGCTATTTTAAGACGGCCATTTGTTGTTAATAAAAATATTATTAGCCAATAACTCACTAGTTCTGTTAGCACTGTCATTTATTATTAATAAATTTGTAAAACTTGACAAGTAGGTGCTGCCAAGTGAACTCTCTTGTGTAGGTCTACGCCGGCTGGTTGCTCATATATCCAGCAGTAACGTGTCTTATAAAGTATTTTGGCGCCCATTCTTCAGTGTTCAGTGTCCCAGCCCTGCAGTGTTTTGACAGCGGCAGTAAGAGTAATGGAGAATGTGCGGTTCAGGGGGTCTCCTGGCGTAGCCTGTAGAGCACTGTCCACGCGCCCAGGGCGAGCCGCGACGTCAGCGGTTCCAATCCGACCGGTCTAAATTTTCTCACGTCTCTCCCTCTCTTCCCCGTTCTTCCAAAAAAAAAAAAAACGTTTTTTTTTTTTTTTTTTTTTTTGAAAGAAAAAATGTGCAGTTTAAAAAAAAAAATGTGGTTGAGGGATGTCTGTGAGGGGGTGGGGCTGAAATGTGGGCGGGGCTGGTGAGTAATCCTCTGCTGTGTTGGGGGGGGGCTGAAATGTGGGCGGGGCTGGCGAGTAATCCTCTGCTGTGAGGGGGTGGGGCTGAAATGTGGGCGGGGCTGGTGAGTAATCCTCTGCTGTGAGGGGGTGGGGCTGAAATGTGGGTGGGGCTGGTGAGTAATCCTCTGCTGTGAGGGGGTGGGGCTAAAATGTGGGCGGGGCTGGTGAGTAATCCTCTGCTGTGTTGGGGGGGCTTAAATGTGGGCGGGGCTGGTGAGTAATCCTCTGCTGTGAGGGGGTGGGGCTGAAATGTGGGCGGGGCTGGTGAGTAATCCTCTGCTGTGTTGGGGGGGCTTAAATGTGGGCGGGGCTGGTGAGTAATCCTCTGCTGTGTTGGAACAGAAGGCCAAGCTGGAGGCCAAGCTGCATCAGACCACCTCTGCAGCGGCGGCGGCGGCGTCCGCGGTGGGGCCCATCCACAACTCGGTGCCTTCCAACCCCTCCGCCGCCCCCGGCTTCTTCATACACCCCTCCGACGTCATCCCGCCCACGCCGAAGACCACGCCCCTCTTCATGACCCCGCCCCTGACCCCGCCCAACGAGGCGGTGTCGGCCGCCATCAGCGTGGAGCTGGCGCAGCTGTTCCCCGCCTCCATCATCGACCCGCCGCCCGTCAACCTGGCGGCGCACAACAAGAACACCAACAAGGCCAAGCCGGTCAGTGCGTGCCCGTCCTCACCGAGGGGCTGGGGGCTGCCCATTAACACTGCTCATACTGCACATCTGTATCTGCCCATTAACACTACTCATACCGCACATTTATATCTTACCAGTCTACTCATTTACACTACAGCCGGTCAGTGCGTGTCCGTCCTCACTGAGGGGCTGGGGGCTGCTCACGTTTATGTTTTCAAGGTGGAAATCTGAGTCTTTTTAAGCCTTGTTTATTAAGGCTTCGTACAACCTGTTTATAAACCCTTCTGCACACACTCATCTGGTTATTTTACATTATCATCTATCTTAGATGCTTGTGAATACTGGAGCTCTGATCTTTTACGTCAGTTATTCTTACCTTCTACGTTATGTTTGAAATGGCTGTTTGCTGATGTGCCTATACATGTGCAAATTTAGATTTTGTTGGTGGAAAAAATATGCATGTATATTACTTGGAGTATATACAGATTACATATAAAGTTTACAGGTTAGGTTTGGTTGAGTTTGTCCCTGATCGCCTGTGATAATGTTGACAGAACCCAATGGGCAGCGGCCTGGCTCTGGCCATCTCCCAGGCGTCCCACTTCCTCCAGCCCCCGCCTCACCAGTCCATCATCATCGAGCGCATGCACTCCGGTGAGACCCCCAGACCCCGCCACGGCCCGCCGGTGCCGCCCCTTTCCGGTTACCATGCCGACACAGTCTGCACTCAGCATTGTAGTAGTGCAGACCTTTGCTTGTAAGGTTCAGAAAGTATTAGGTATTGTTCAAAATAGTTTTCTCTGCTGACTTTTAGACACTTAGCACATGGTGTGGGTGAAATTAGCCTCAGTGTGTACCTGAATAAAATAATCAGTAATGAATAAGCTGGGTGAATGGTAGATGAGTGTAAATGGGACATTGGTTAAAGGTGTGTGTAAATGGGGTTTGGGTTAAATTTGGGTGTAAGTGGGGATTGGGTTAAAGGTGTGTGTAAATGGGGCATGGGTTTGGGTTAAAGTCGGGTGTAAGTGGGTTTTGGGTTAAATTCGGGTGTAAATGGGGTTTGGGTTAAAGCCGGGTGTAAATGGGGTGTGGGTTTGGGTTAAAGGTGTGTGTAAGTGGGGTTTGCTTTAAATTAGGGTGTAAATGGGGTTTGAGTTTGGGTTAAATTCGGGTGTAAGTGGGGTTTGGGTTAAATTTGGGTGTAAATGAGGTTTGGGTTAAATTCGGGTGTAAATGGGGTTTGGGTTAAAGCCAGGTGTAAGTGGGGTTTGGGTTAAAGGCAGGTGTAAATGGGGTGTGGGTTAAATTCGGGTGTAAATGGGGTGTGGGTTAAATTCGGGTGTTAATGGGGTTTGGGTTAAAGGCAGGTGTAAATGGGGTGTGGGTTAAATTCGGGTGTAAATGGGGTTTGGGTTGAAATCGGGTGTAAATGAGGTTAGGGTTAAATTCGGGTGTAAATGGGGTTAGGGTTAAATTCGGATGTAAATGGGGTTTGGGTTAAATTCGGGTGTAAGTGGGGATTGGGTTAAAGGCGGGTGTAAATGGGGTGTGGGTTTGGGTTAAAGGTGGGTGTAAATGGGGTGTGGGTTAAATTCGGGTGTAAATGGGGTTTGGGTTAAATTCGGGTCGCCCTGTGTCGCAGGGGCCCGGCGGTTCGTGACGCTGGACTTCGGCCGGCCCGTCCTGCTGACGGACGTGCTGATCCCCACCTGCGGTGACCTGGCCTCCCTGTCCATCGACATCTGGACCCTGGGGGAGGAGGTGGACGGGCGCCGCCTGGTGGTGGCCACCGACATCAGCACGCACTCGCTGATCCTGCACGACCTCCTGCCCCCGCCCGTCTGCAGGTTCATGAAGGTGAGCCGGACCCCCCCCCCCCATATCAGCTCAAACACAGGCCTGTTCAGAGTAAAACCTTCTCAAGCTCACAGACACACTGCCAAACATTCACAGTTTAGAATGAAGGACATGTTTCATGAGGTCCTTGGACCAAACCATTCACAATAATAAAATATGGCTTGAGTCAGCCATACAAAATATAAGCTACAAAATGAACCTTTTTAAAAAATTTGTCATGCAAAACCAGTCCCTGATTTGGAATTATGCCGTTGCTGTCGAGAATGTTGTCAACACTAGATAAAAGATAAAAGTTAAAAAAGATAAGAACATTGTATTCACACTCAAATTGCCCTACTGAGAGAGGACAGGTACCTGCACATATGTAAATGATTGACTTTGAAATGTAAAACATAATGATAAGCATGGAGGCTGAGGAGCTTGAGTACTGGTGGAAGTGAGACGGGAGCACTTCCTGCCGATGTCATCGGCTCCAAATCATTGGAGCGTTTCCTGTAAGTGGGCCTGACTTCCTGTCCCCCTCAGATCACTGTGATTGGGCGGTATGGCAGCACGAACGCGCGGGCCAAGATCCCGCTGGGCTTCTACTACGGCCACACCTACATCCTGCCGTGGGAGAGCGAGCTCAAGCTGATGCACGACCCGCTGCGGGGGGAGAGCGATGGGGCGGGCCAGCCTGACGTGGACCAGCACCTGGCCATGATGGTGGCCCTGCAGGAGGACATCCAGTGCAGGTGAGGGAGGGGGAGGGGAGGGGCACATGAGCCAATGCTACAGTCAGGGGGAGGGGCCTAACATCCAGGTGGAGATGGGGGGGGTGAGGGTCACATGAGCCAATGCTACAGTTAGGGAAGGGGCCTGACATCCAGGTGGATGTGGGGGGGTGGTGAGGGTCACGTGACGAGCACCTGGCCATGATGGTTGGCCTGCAGGAGGACCTCCAGTGCAGGCTGAAGGAGGCGGGAAGGGAGGGGGTCACATGAGCCAATGCTACAGCCCGGGGAGGGGCCTTACATCCAGGTGGAGATGGGGGGGTGAGGGTCACATGAGCCAATGCTACAGTCAGGGGGAGGGGCCTAACATCTAGGTGGAGGTGGAGGGGGGGGTGAGGGTCACATGACCAGCACTGGATTTGTGTGGACTAACCTCCATAAAAACCAACGTTACAGTGAGACATGGAAAAGGCAGGAAGTTCATCTTGCCCCCCCCCTCTCCCCCCCTCCCCCCTCCTCCCCATGCAGGTACAACCTGGCGTGCCACCGGCTGGAGACGCTGCTGCAGAACATCGACCTGCCGCCGCTGAACAGCGCCAACAACGCGCAGTACTTCCTGCGCAAGCCCGACAAGGCAGTGGAGGAGGACACGCGCGTGTTCTCCGCCTACCAGGACTGCATCCAGCTGCAGCTGCAGCTCAACCTGGCGCACCACGCCGTGCAGCGGCTGCGCGTGTCCCTGGGCGCCAGCCGCAAGCAGCTGCCCGAGGCCTACGACCCCCGGGAGCTGATCCAGAACTCGTCCACCGAGCAGCTGCGCACCATCATACGCTACCTGCTGGACACGCTGCTCAGCCTGCTGCACTCGTCCAACGGTGAGGGGGGGGGGGGCCGGCACGTCTGGGCGTGGCTCGCCTGTCTAGATGTTGGAATGTGGCTTAATGGTCTGGGTGTGGCTAGCCTGTCTGTGTGTGGCTAGCCTGTCTGCCCGTGGCTAACCTGTCTGTGTGTGGCTAGCTTGTCTGGATGTGGCTAGCCTGTCTGTGTGTGGCTAGCCTGTCTGCATGCGGCTAACCTGTCTGTGTGTGGCTAGCTTGTCTGGGCCTGGCTAGCCTGTCTGTGTGTGGCTAGCCTGTCTATGCGTGGCTAGCCTGCCTGTGCGTGGCTAGTCTGTCTGTGTGTGGCTAGCTTGTCTGGGCGTGGCTAGGCTTCCTGGGAATGGCTAGCCTGTCTGGGTGGTGCTAGCCTGTCTGTGTGTGGCTAGCCTGTCTGTGCATGGCTAGCCTGCCTGTGTGTGGCTAGCTTGTCTGGGCCTAGCTAGCCTGTCTGTGTGGCTAGCTTGTGTGTCTAGCTGGTCTGTGTGTGGCTAGCTTTTCTGGATGTGGCTAGCCTGCCTGTGCCTGCTAGCCTGTCTGTGTGTGGCTAGCCTGCCTGTGTATTCCTCTTGTCTTTTGCTTGCTTCTTCTCTGTCGGTTCAAGCCCCTCGTCTCTGAGCTCTCTGAGTTGTGTCCCTTCTCAAATGGAGTGGGATTATTGCAACTTGTTTGCATACAGAGCTGTAGAAAACTATTTGCATTTTAAATGCATTCATTTTTCTCATGTCCTCCAAACTGCTTATTCAGATGTGGGTACTGGGCGAGCTGCCATGACTGCAGGAAAGCCTGTTTGGTGAAGCATTACATCAGACCACCTGTTTTTACATGCTTCCATTCAACCACTCGATGCTCTGAAAGGAAACGTATATTTAAAGAAATAATTGGCATTTTTTTTTGGTGGAATGTGCCAAATTGACCCAAGTCAGTGAAGTGCTTTCCAGGCCTCCAAGTGATGCCAGAACACTCCAGGATTTTATGAGTAAGACACGACTGGCTCTGGTCAGAGGATGCCAGTGCTTAATGTCTACAAAATTCTCTCTGATGCTTCTGGAGTCTCATTGTACTGAAATTTCAGGTTGTATTTCTGTGATTGCAGTTTGGGAGGGAGGGGTGGGGTGGGATGTTGGGTTCTGGAAAGGGCTGTATGTGTGCATCACGCTGGTGCATTGTGTGGGGAAAATACCCTGGTCGCTTTGTGAAAGGATTCAGCCCCCCCCTCCCCGAACCGCAAACCGGACCCACGACATGACCGCAGTTTAATCGAAGGCCCAGAGCGCCGTGTTGCCTTTGTGTGTGTGTGAAGTGCATTCTCCTGGGCGATGGGAGATTTTACCAGGCTCTTTCACACACTCTTCAGGTTGAGTGCTGTCAGCGCTGTGGTGTAACCCTAACCCCCTCCCCCCCCCCCCCCCCCCCCTCGTCCCGCCGCAGGCCACTCCGTGCCCTCGGTGCTGCAGAGCACGTTCCACGCCCAGGCCTGCGAGGAGCTCTTCAAGCACCTGTGCATCAGCGGCACGCCCAAGATCCGGCTGCACGCCGGGCTGCTCCTGGTGCAGCTGTGCGGCGGCGAGCGCTGGTGGGGCCAGTTCCTGTCCAACGTCCTGCAGGAGCTGTACAACTCCGAGCAGCTGCTCATCTTCCCCCAGGACAGGTACGGGACCCGGGCGCTCGCCGAGTTTGGGTTCGGGGGGAGAACGCTCGTTCTTCATGTGCCTATTCCTCTTAGTTTTGACTTCTTAGGTTATTTATTATATTATTTTTTTAAATTTTTATTAATTTTTTTTGTAAAGCACCCTGGGATGTACGCACGAAGAGCGCTATATAAGAGCTTATTGTATTGTATTCTTCGCCGCCGCCGCCATCGTTACTGACGCCGTGTCTGTCGCAGGGTCTTCATGCTCCTGTCCTGCATCGGCCAAAGATCCCTGAGCAACAGCGGCGTGCTGGAGGGCCTGCTCAACCTGCTGGACAGCCTGCTGTCGCCCCTCCAGCAGCCGGCCGCGGCGGCGGCGGCGGCGGCCCAGTGGCGCACCGAAGGTGGGGGCTTCAGAGGGCCGGCGGCGGGGGCCGGCGCGGGCGCGGGCGTGGCCGGGGAGTCAGCGGGCGTGTCTGTGTGTGCGGCAGGTGTGCTGGACATCCCCATGATCAGCTGGGTGGTGATGCTGGTGTCCCGGCTGCTGGACTACGTGGCCAGCGTCGAGGACGAGGCCGCCGCCGCCAAGAAGCACCTGGGCGGCAAGGAGCGCGACCGCGTCATCACAGGTGCGCGCCCTCGCCCTCGAATTCCCGCCCAAACTCAAGCTCAAGCTCAAGCTCAAGCTCAAGCTCTAGCTCTAGCTCAAGCTCAAGCTCAAGCTCAAGCTCAAGCTCTATAACTCAAGCTCAAACTCAAGCTCAAGCTCTATAGCTCTAGCTCTAGCTCTAGCTCTAGCTCTAGCTCTAGCTCAAGCTCAAGCTCTAGCTCTAGCTCTAGCTCTAGCTCTAGCTCTAGCTCTAGCTCTAGCTCTAGCTCTAGCTCTAGCTCTAGATCTAGCTCTAGCTCTAGCTCTAGCTCTAGCTCAAACTCTGGTTTAAAGCACAGATTCAAACTCAAGTTAAATTCACCCAAACTCAGCTGGTATTAATGTTTACAATATTAATATATTGAGGTCTACTGTTCCATGATAAATTCCCATAGTGGGTGAAAGGGCACTGTCTTATGAAAATGCGTATGATTTAGCAGTATTAATACTGGTGCTGTTGGCGTTTCAGTTTTTTTATCGTTCTCGTCAGAGCGTTAAATGGTGAAAGTGATAGCTTGGCTCATGTAGACGCCCTCTGCACAGGAGGCTTTGCCTTTCCGTGGCTTTACTTTGCGTCATGGTGACTTTGGTGAAACTGATCTGCGTTCGTCTCTGCTTGTGAGGCCTCACCCTCTCGTTCTGCTCTTTCTCTCCGTCAAAAAGGGAATCAGTGGAGCTTTATAAATAACAGCCTTCAGTCTCAGAACCTAAACAGATCGGCCAAAGGCAACAGCAGCCTGGACCGCTTGTACTCGAGGAAGATCCGCAAACAGCTGGTCCACCACAAGCAGGTAATGTGTCCGTTTCTCATGCCTGCGTATTACACCGGCGCTCTCTGCGTTCTCATACCAGCTATCTGTGTTCGTCCTCATATCCTGTGCTGGCTTTGTCCTGAAAAAATTCAAATGAACTTTCAGCTGCAGGCTGATGTTAATGTGAAATCGGCCTTCCAGACGCGGAGCCGAGGGGCCTTTTGGGGAAAGACGCGTGATTTACGCGTTTAATAAGGTCCCGTCGCAGAAGGGAACGGCTCCCGTTACCCCCCGTTAGCGTCACAGTTTGTGGGGCGTCGTTAATATCAGGAAACCTGCCCCCCCACCCCCCCCCCCCCTGTGAATTTATAGCGCCCTTTTCATTGCAGCAGTTAAATTTATTGAAAGCAAAACAGAAAGCTCTGGTGGAGCAAATCGAGAAGGAGAAGATCCAGAGCAACAAGGGCTCCTCTTACAAGCTGCTGGTGGAGCAGGCCAAGCTGAAGCAAGCCACGTCTAAGGTGAGCGCTGAGCACCGCTTCGCTTCTTTTGTTCGTCCTGGTCGTGCAGACAGGGTTAAAAAAAGACACATTTCAGCTGAAACGCTGAAATTTCAGAGCCAGGCCACCAATGGCAGTCTGCTTCATCAGTCTTTCTCTTTGCCTCACCCCATTGTGATGTCCTTTATTTAACCAGCGGGTAGCCGTTGAAATTTTTAAAATGCATTTCTGTTTGTGACTTGGAATATCATAAAAGCAGAATAGAATTGTCTGTGATAGAATACAAAACACAAGCAGTGAGTGAGACCCAATGAGTGCATTAAACTGGGTGGTCTTTATAAGCGCTAGTCCTGCCCACTAGCCAGATGTTGTCTTTAGAGTGGGGCCCTGACCTGTTTGAGGCCCCCCTGTTTATTTTGACTGGTGCTCTGAGCTGTTTGTGGCCCCCCCTCCCCCCTTATTTCTTTTGAGTGGGGCCCTGAGTTATTTGTGTCGCCCCTGTCTCTCTTTAGTGGGGCCCTGAGCTGTTTGTGGCCCCCTCTGTCTCTTTTGACTGGGGCTCTGAGCTGTTTGTGGCCCCCTCTGTCTCTTTTGACTGGGGCTCTGAGTTGTTTGTGGCCCCGCGCTGTCTCTGTTGAGTGGGGCCCTGAGCTGTTTGTGGCCCCCTCTATCTCTTTTGAGTGGGGCCCTGAGCTGTTTGTGGCCCCCTCTGTCTCTGTTGAGTGGGGCCCTGAGCTGTTTGTGGTCCCCCCTCATGTCGCGCAGCACTTTAAGGACCTGATCCGGCTGCGGCGGACGGCGGAGTGGCCGCGCTCCACGCTGGACACGGAGGCCACGGCGGCCAAGGAGGCGCCGGAGGTGGAGCCGCTGCCCTTCACGCTGTCGCACGAGCGCTGCATCTCCGTGGTGCAGAAGCTCGCCCTCTTCCTGCTCTCCATGGACTTCACCTGCCACGCCGACCTGCTGCTCTTCGTCTGCAAGGTCAGGGCGTCTCCACGCCGACGGGAAAGGGGCGGGGCTGAGGGAGGGGCTTTGGGAGGGGCTGTGGGTGTTTCACCTCTCTGGTTGGGGGCTTTTGAAATTTCCCCACAGGACAGAATTATGTTCATAAATATTTTTTCAATCTAATATATATGAACATGATAACCATGCCTTGCGTAGAGAGGAACTGTCAAATTGAATGATGTGCTTGTGTGCTTGTATGTGTATAATTTCTAATTAACAGGATTGTATTTTTGTTTATCATTGCTCATCATTGGTATTACTCAGTTACCCGTTCTGTGTCATGCAAGTTTGTTCTGTACACTAGTTTGGCTGTAGTCAGGTAGCCCTGAATTCCCTTTAGCCAATGCCTAAAGACCGATGGTGTGTGAAAGCTCCTTTCCTACTGTCTGTGGGTAGGAACTTGGTGACAGAGAATACGCTAATACTGCTTTAACCTGTTTGATGTCATGCTGCAGGTTTTGGCCAGGATCGCCAATGCCACCAGACCCACAATCCACCTGTGCGAGGTGGTGAGCGAGCTGCAGCTGGAGAGGCTGCTGCTGCTGCTGGTGGGGACCGACTTCAACAGGGGGGACATCTCCTGGGGTGGGGCCTGGGCCCAATTCTCCCTCACCTGCATGGTGCAGGACATCCTGGCAGGTACGGCACGCCCCCCCCCCCCCCCCCACCTCCCCCCGTCCCAGAATCAGCTGGTCCTGTACACCACCGAGATGTTCTGTTTCATACTTCTCCTGTGCCAACATGACCAAATGGAAAACTTGAACCACATTAGTTAACTTTAATGTGAACAGCTTATTTGAATTTGTGGATTAAATATGACACACATGGCTTCACGTAAGGCTATAAAACCTGTAAAAGATTGCACTAACCAGATATGGCTGTGGTACCATATGTGGTTCTGTTTGCAAGAATGGTACTCAGTTCAAAGCCACACTCCATATATGGTCCTGTGTTCCATCACTCGAAGGAGGCGTGTTCTGCCTTTGATTTGACCTGTGACATCATCAGGAAGCACGCTGTGAATGTAGTCATTGACTGTGTAGATTCAGCCATGTAACCGCTGACTACTTAGCTATTTCAACCTGCACTAAGACCCCCCTCCCCACCTGCCCCCCACCCTCTTCCCTCCCCCAGGTGAACTGCTGTCCCCGGTGTCACTGGAAGGGATGGAGGAGGGCGCCGTTGGCGAGGAGGCGGGGGCGTCGGCCGTGGACTCGGACGACTCCCTCCCCCAGCCGACCCCCATCCCCCTGGTGGAGACCATGGACGAGGCGCTGGCCCCGGACATGATCTCAGGTACCCCCGGGACCTCCTCTGTTTTTCAAAGTGCGTGGGTAGGCCCTCTCTTATCCCCTTTCTAACGCGGGACTCTGTCCTTCTCAAGTCCCGTGAACCCGCGTCAGCCGCCCTCACCTGCGGCCTGACTCTGCATGCTCGTGTGCTCTCTGATCAGAGATGTGATGTGAAGTCCACCGATAGGACAATCCAACATCAAAAGACAGTGTTTTTTTTGTGTGACTTGTTCTCTTTGCACTGTGTGCCTGTTTGTCTTGTGTGTGCTGAAAAGAGCTTTCTTTGACCAGTATATTTTTTTACTTTTTTTTTACTTCTTGCATAATGCGTAATTCCTGTGCCGTTTCTTGTGTTTAGCATGCATTGTATATATCCATGTAAAATCTAACCGTATACTTAATTGTGTTTGGATATTTTTGTTGATAGATTGCTCAAGTTGATGCAATGATAAGCAAGAAAAGGAGGCTAGTTAATCCGTAGTTAAGCCTCCTCTTCGGACACTGATAGAGATATTGTTTGGCCTTAAAATTGCCTAGTAACTTCCTAAAAGGCTTCTGTGAGTATGCTACTTTAGTGTGCTTGCTTGGCAATATTAAAGCTGTTTTCGTTACCCAAAGGTGCTCCACCTCTATCATCTTTGGAAAAAGATAAAGACATAGACTTTGACTTGCTACAAGACCTCATGGATGTTGATATTGATCCTTTAGATATTGATTTGGAAAAAGATCCCCTCGCCGCCAAAGTCTTTAAGGTAGGTCTTATACTTCAAGATTCTGTTTGATACTTTTTCATCTCCCAAGATTGTGTAGCTGTGTTCCTCATCCACTCATGTTTCCTTACTTTGCTTGGACAAAATTTTATCATTTTTCAGTTGAAACTAGGTCATTACATTTTGTTATTATATTATCTACGATATTTGGCCCAGAAACACGACTTTTATTAAATTTTATTTCTTCAAAATTGGTTAAGATAAAAATGGATGGTGTCCAGTGGCTATCTACATGCTCTACCATTCAGCAACTGTGGATTACATTAATATATCTTCTGTTGATTATATTAGTATGGTATGAAAGAGTGTCTTTATGGCCACTGACGATTGTCCTATGGAAATACTATGGCATAGTCGTATTGTACTTTTTAATATGGATTTTGCTGGAGGAACAGCTGACCGTTGTGCTGTATGGTAATTTTTCCGTTTTCTCCTCTTCTCTTCCACAGCCTATTAGCAGCACCTGGTATGACTACTGGGGTGCTGACTACGGCACGTATAGTTACAATCCTTACGTAGGGGGCGTGGGCATCCCCGCGTCCAAGCCGCCAGTCGCCACCGAGAAGCCTGGGTCCCAAAGCCTCTCTGTGTCTGTGTCGCAAGGTAACCCGCGGAGTCACGGGGATGTGTGGGGTCACGGAATGCGTGGAGTCACAGGGATGTGTGGAGTCACAGGGATGTGTGGGGTCACGGATGTGTGGGGTCACAGAATGTGTGGAGTCACAGGATGTGTGGAGTCAGAGGTTAGAATGTGTAGAGTAGGGGAGTCAGGATGTGGTGGGGTCAGATGTGAAGGGGTCGCAGATGAGTCACTTGTGGGGTCATGGATGTGTGCGGTCACGGATGTGTGGGGTCACGGATGTGTGCAGAGTGTGAAGGACAGCAATGAACTTGTTTGCTCATGTTGGTCGCTGGGTAGCCAGATAATGTTAGCTCTCAGTTTTTAGGAACTGTGGCGATTGCCATTTTTCGGTTTACTCATTTTGATGTCTGATGTAGTGCCCTGAGGAAGTTAAGCTTGGCCAACAGAATGTAAACATGCTTACAGTTCTTATTCTCACCCTCTGCTTAAATCACGACAGTGGTCTATGAGGTTATGCCTTCATATCCTTCTCTCTAACCCCCCCCCCCCCCCCCCGCAGCGCTGGACGCCCGTCTGGAGGTGGGCCTGGAGCAGCAGGCCGAGCTCATGCTGAAGATGATGGCCACACTGGAGGCCGACTCCATCCTGCAAGCGCTGACCTCCACCTCCCCCACAGGTACACACATACACCTCCACCTGCCCCACAGGTACACACATACACCTCCACCTGCCCCACAGGTACACACATACACCTCCACCTGCCCCACAGGTACACACATACACCTCCACCTCCCCCACAGGTACACACACCTCCACCTCCCCCACAGGTACATAATACACCTCTACCTCCACCTCCCCCACAGGTACATATACACCTCTACCTCCCCACAGGTACACACATACACCTCCACCTCCACCTCCCCCACAGGTACACACACCTCCACCTGCCCCACAGGTACACACATACACCTCCACCTCCCCCACAGGTACACACATACACCTCCACCTGCTCCACAGGTATACGTACACCTCCACCTGCCCCACAGGTACACATACACCTCCACCTCCACCTCCCCCACAGGTGCACACACACCTCCACCTCCCCCACAGATACACATACACCCCCCACCTGTAAATGCTTATGGCTCCATATTTCCCACTCTAAAGTTTGGGGACTGAAACATCTCCACTTCGTAGCAGGGATTTACCACGGTACATGCGTGTGGAATCACACTCAGTAAGCCTGACATGAACAGACGCCCTGTTTGCTGTATGCGTCTGGCTTCCTGTTTTGAGATATGGTGTCCTGTGCTCTTCCCTCCCCCCACTGCAGTGTCTCAGTCTGCCAACGGCACGGACGACTCCCTGCTGCGGGGGCTCCACGGCTCCCCCCCGGGCAGTGGGCTGATGGTACAGTCCTCCTCCATCCCCATGCTGAGTGCCTGCTTTAACAAGCTCTTTTCCATGCTCCAGTGCACCACGTGCAGGTGAGTCCCTGTCTGTGCTCCGGGCTGTCTTACGGCCTGGGAACCTCAA
>CM045900.1:4815000-4817500 GCA_025169545.1 Anguilla japonica
CTGTAGTCTCTTTCAGATGTGAACTGGATGCACAGACTCATTTCATTGCAGTCTGCTTTGTGTCTGAGCCTACTTAGTTTTGACTCTTTTATTCCACTGGGCTTTTATTCATTAAGTGTGTGTTCTTTCCTATAGGCTGTTGTCAGACTGGGAAGTTTGTCCACTGAATGTTTTATGTATGTGTGATGTTATGATAGGTGACCATTGCAGGTTAGCTGAAGGTCGTAGCTTGGCTTGGTAGCGAGTGGATTGTAATGTTACCATCTCTCGTCACCACAGGTTGGGCCCACGGCAACACAAGCTATGCAAGAGTTTCTCACCAGACTTCAAGTGCACCTTTCCTCAACCTGCCCCCAGATGTTCAGCGAATTCCTGCTCAAACTCATGCACATATTATCCACCGAAAGGTATTTCAACTCTGTCTCTAATCTCCTAAAATCATTATGGTTATGTATTTATGCCTTAAAGGCTGTAGCTCACCCTCTATGGATTGCAGTTATTTATTTCTTTCTTTATATTCCTTCAGAAGTGCTTTAAAATGCATCTTCATACAGAAATGTAGTTATCGTCTCCTCACATTTTTAGGCCCCAGAATCTTTTAAAGTGTGTCCTCCTATTGTGTGTGACCCCGCTGTTCCTCTGCCCTCCTGCAGGGGGCCGTTCCAGTCGGGCCAGGGCCCGCTGGACGCGCAGGTGAAGCTGCTGGAGTTCACGCTGGAGCAGAACTTCGAGGCGGTGTCGGTGGGCACCATCTCGGCGGTCATCGAGTCGGTCACCTTCCTGGTGCACCACTACATCACGTGCTCGGACAAGGTGGTGTCGCGGAGCGGCTCGGACAGCTCGGTGGGCGCCCGGGCCTGCTTCGGCGGCCTGTTCGCCAACATCATCCGGCCCGGCGACGCCAAGGCGGCCTTCGGCGAGATGACGCGCGACCAGCTGATGTTCGACCTGCTGAAGCTGGTCAACGCGCTGGTGCAGCTGCCGCTCTCCGCCGACCGCGAGCACAGCGCCCGGCTGCCCGCCGCCGGCAGCGCCGCCTGCGACGGCGTCTCCGACGAGGAGAAGGTCTGCGGCAGCAAGGAGGGCGCCGGCGGGGCCGCCGCGCCCCACCAGGGCCCCGCCGCCGGCGTGGCCGACCTGGTGCTGGCCAACCAGCAGATCATGAGCCAGATCCTGTCCGCCCTCGGCCAGTGCAACAGCAGCGCCATGGCCATGATCATAGGTGTGTGTGAGTGCTGCCTTTCTGTTCTTTTCATCCTTCCTTCTGCTGCATTTTTATGATCAGCAGTTGGCAAAATGCATACATATGTGTGTGTGTACATATTAAATTCAAAGGGTTGGGAGAGTGATGCACTATTTTTTGCTGTGTTGGCTCTACTCCAGCACACTGGATTGGAACTTTAATGAATGAATGAATGAATATAGTTTATGAACTATAGATACACGGTTATAGACTGTCAGCTTTAATTTGAGGGTATTTGCATCCATATTGGGTGATCTGTGTAGGAATGGTTCAGATAAGTGGTAAAAAGCATAGGCTATTACTTCATCATTCAAGTGTACCACTTAAGTTAATAATGCCCCCTAGTCCGCTAGTTCAAAAGGGCATTTTTGTGATTTTATTTAAGTGGCCCTGGTGGCCTCTGGTGCCCGTACCCTTGCCCTGTGACAGAGCTTCCGGCTCGTTCTCTGCCCCCTCGCTGTTCGCAGGTGCCAGCGGCCTCCACCTGACCAAGCACGAGAACTTCCACGGCGGGCTGGACGCCATCTCCGTGGGCGACGGGCTCTTCACCATCCTCACCACCCTGAGCAAGAGGGCCACGGCGGTGCAGGTCATGCTGCAGCCCATCCTCACCTACATGGCCTGCGGGTACATGGGCCGGCAGGTGGGTCCCGCCCGCACCCCTCCACGCTGCACACACCGCACCCCTCCACTCTCCCCGCCGCACACCTCCACTCTCCCCGCCGCACACCTCCACTCTCCCCACCGCACACCTCCACTCTCCCCACCGCACACCTCCACACTGCACACTGCACACCTCCACTCTCCCTGCTGCACCCCTCCCCACCTCACACCTCCACACTGCACACCGCACACCTCCACTCTCCCCGCCGCACACCTCCACTCTCCCCACCGCACACCTCCACACTGCACACTGCACACCGCACACCTCCACACTGCACACCCCCCACTGCACACCTCCACTCTCCCCACCGCACCCCTCCACTCTCCCCCACTGCACACCTCCACTCTCCCCACCGCACACTGCACACCTCCACTCTCCCCACCGCACACCTCCACTCTCCCCACCGCACACCGCACACCTCCACTCTCCCCACCGCACCCCTCCACTCTCCCCACTGCACACTGCACACCTCCACTCTCCCCGCCGCACACCTCCACTCTCCCCACTGCACACTGCACACCTCCACTCTCCCCACTGCACACTGCACACCTCCACTCTCCCCACCGCACACCTCCACTCTCCCCGCCGCACAC
>CM045900.1:4822500-4867500 GCA_025169545.1 Anguilla japonica
TGGACCACAGCTGGACTGGGTGACTGAATTATGACCGTTTGGACCACAGCTGGACTGGGTGACTGAATTATGACCGTTTGGACCACAGCTGGACTGGGTGACTGAATTATGACCGTTTGGACCACAGCTGGACTGGGTGACTGAATTATGACCGTTTGGACCACAGCTGGACTGGGTGACTGAATTATGACTGTTTGGACCACAGCTGGTCTGGGTGACTGAATTATGACCGTTTGGACCACAGCTGGACTGGGTGACTGAATTATGAGCGTTTGGACCACAGCTGGACTGGGTGACTGAATTATGACCGTTTGGACCACAGCTGGACTGGGTGACTGAATTATGACCGTTTGGACCACAGCTGGACTGGGTGACTGAATTATGACCGTTTGGACCACAGCTGGACTGGGTGACTGAATTATGAGCGTTTGGACCACAGCTGGAGTGGGTGACTGAATTATGAGCGTTTGGACCACAGCTGGACTGGGTGACTGAATTATGACCGTTTGGACCACAGCTGGACTGGGTGACTGAATTATGACCGTTTGGACCACAGCTGGACTGGGTGACTGAATTATGAGCGTTTGGACCACAGCTGGACTGGGTGACTGTGAATGCCGTAGCTATACAGACAAATCTTATTTCGGTCTGTCTGAACGTGCGGTCCCGTTCACACGCGGTGGCTGAATTTGGCAGTGTCGCTGGGGTGTGTCTGGGACCTCCAGTTCCTTGCGAGAAAAAACCATCAAACACCAGGAAGCGTAATGTCCTGGTCTAAAAATATCACCGCTCCTAGTGTTAGATGCCTTCAGTTTTGCAGCGTCTGGAGATCTCTGACACTCTCCAGCGATGAGGGGGGAATCTTATCTCCCCCCCAGAACACAGGTGTAGAAAGCCTGAAAGCCACTAAAATATCCAGCCTGCACCCTGCTCTAATTCAGCTGGCCTGCTCATGACTGACACCCCCCCCCCCCCCCCCCCCCCCCCCCCCCCCCCCCCCACAGCATCGGCTGGCTGCGGCTGCTGCACCACTGCCTGACGCACGTGAGCGACCTGGAGGCCATGATGGCGAGCGCGGCGGCGCCCACCGCCAACCTGCTGCAGACCTGCGCCGCGCTGCTCATGTCGCCGTACTGCGGCATGCACTCGCCCAACATCGAGGCCGTGCTGGTCAAGATCGGCCTGCAGTCCACCCGCATCGGCCTCAAGCTCATCGACATCCTGCTGCGGAACTGCGCCGCCTCCGGCACCGACCCCGCCAGTACGCGCCCGCCGCCGCCTGGGCCCGATTATACCAACTCAGATTATACCACCGCGGATTATACCACTGGAGATTACACCACTGCAGAATATACCACTGGAGTTTACGCTACTGCAGATTATATCACTACAGATTACATCACTGGAGATTACACTGCATATTATACCACTGCAGATTACACTACTGCACATTATACCACTAGAGGTTACACTAGTGCAGATTATACCACTGGAGTTTACACTCCTGGAGATTATACCACTGCACATCATACCACTGGAAATCACACTACTGCACATTATGGTTCAAATAATACCACTGCAGATTATACCACTGGACATTGCACTACTACAGATTATACTGCTGGAGATTATACCTCTGGAATTTACACTACTGCACATTATACTGCTGGAGATTACACTACTGCAGATTATACCACTGCAGATTATACCCCTGGAAATTACACTACTGCAGATTACACCACTGCAGATTATTCCACTGGAGATTATATCACTGCAGATTATCATTTCCAGTTACTTTCTATTCAGTAAGCTTTCTGACTGACAGTTTTCCCCTTGTTTAGATTTAAACAGCCCTCTACTCTTTGGAAGGCTAAACGGCCTGTCCTCCGACTCCACCATCGATATCCTCTACCAGCTTGGGACGACGCAAGACCCTGGGACCAAAGACAGGTACGGTATATATACAGGAATGTGGTACCATTCTGCCCAAATTGTATTAAGCAAATTTAACTAATGTCTTTGGAGGTGAAAAAACATGTGAATGTCCTATATTTGGCAATGATAAGAATGGAAACTTTTGAGAAGAACTTGTGTTCATAAAACAGTAGTGCTTAGCGACAGTCCTGACTGTACCCCCCCTGCCCCCCCCCACAGGATCCAGGCCCTGCTGCAGTGGGTCCAGGACTCCTCACGCGTGGCGGCCCTGAAGAGGAGCGGTCACATGGGCTACGTCAGCCCCAGCAGCTCCCCGAGGGAGTACGGCCTGCTCATGCCCTCGCCCTCCCACCTCCACTGCGTGGCGGCCATCTTGTGGCACAGCTACGAGCTGCCCGTGGACTACGACCTGCCCGTGCTGCTCAACAGGGAGCTCTTCGAGTGAGTTATAGAACCCGGGTCCCTCCGTACTGACTGTGTGCTCTCCCTGCAGGCTGCTGTACGGCTGGTCCATGTCCCTGCCCTGTAACATGTCCCTGCCCTGTAACTTGGCCCTGACTGTGTGCTCTCCCTGCAGGCTGCTGCACAGCTGGTCCATGTCTCTGCCCTGTAACATGTCCCTGCCCTGTAACTTGGCCCTGACTGTGTGCTCTCCCTGCAGGCTGCTGTACGGCTGGTCCATGTCCCTGCCCTGTAACTTGGCCCTGACTGTGTGCTCTCCCTGCAGGCTGCTGTACGGCTGGTCCATGTCCTCCCTTCCCTGTTACATGATGACCCTGCCCTGTAACTTGGCCCTGACTGTGTGCTCTCCCTGCAGGCTGCTGTACGGCTGGTCCATGTCCCTGCCCTGTAACTTGGCCCTGACTGTGTGCTCTCCCTGCAGGCTGCTGTACGGCTGGTCCATGTCCCTGCCCTGTAACTTGGCCCTGACTGTGTGCTCTCCCTGCAGGCTGCTGTACGGCTGGTCCATGTCCCTGCCCTGTAACATGGTGCTGAAGAAGGCGGTGGACAGCCTGCTGTGCTCCATGTGCCACATCCACCCCAGCTACTTCTCCCTGCTGATGGGCTGGATGGGCATCATCGCCCCGCCCCCGGCGCGCTCCCAGGCCCAGCACCGCCTCTCCATGACCGACGACGGCAAGAAGCAGCAGGACCTGAGCGCGGCGGCGCAGACGGACGACTCCAAGCACGCGCAGGCGCCCATCGCGCTGTCCGAGTCGCAGCTGGCCACGCTGGCGGCCGCCTCGCAGTCGCCGGAGGCCATCAAGCAGCTGCTGGACTCGGGGCTTACCTCCCTGCTGGTGCGCAGCCTGGCCAGCTTCTGCTGCGGCCTGCTGTCCAGCTCCGACCTGCCGCTGCCCGCGCCCGCCGAGCCGCCCGGCGGCTCCGAGCGCGCCCGGCGCCACCACGCCGCGCCGGCGGCCAGCCGCGTGCCCCTGACGGCCGAGCTGGTGGCGCCCGTGCTGCGCTTCCTCACCGACGTGGGCAACAGCCACGCCATGAAGGACTGGCTGGGCGGGCCCGAGGTCAACCCGCTGTGGACCGCCCTCCTCTTCCTCCTCTGCCACTCCAGCGCCAGCGCCGGCGGCGGCCACGCCCACGCCGCCGCAGCCCCGCCCCCGCAGCCCTCGGGCTCCCGCTATTCGCTGGCCTCCTCGGCCCGCGGGGGCGGGCTCACCACCCAGCAGAGGACGGCCATCGAGAACGCCACCGTGGCCTTCTTCCTGCAGTGCATCTCCTGCCACCCCAACAACCAGCGGCTCATGGCCCAGGTACGGCCAATTAGAGAGCTTTCATAGAGCCTTACAGCCAATTACAGCGCTTTCACAGTGTCTTACGGCCAATTACAGTGCTTTCACAGAGCCTTACAGCCAATTACAGCGCTTTCACAGAGCCTTACAGCCAATCACAGCGCTTTCACAGAGCCTTACAGCCAATAACAGCGCCTTCACAGAGCCTTACAGCCAATAACAGCACTTTCACAGAGCCTTACAGCCAAATACAGTGCTTTCACAGAGCCTTACAGCCAAATACAGTGCTTTCACAGAGCCTTACAGCCAATTACAATGCTTTCACAGTGCCTTACAGCTAATTACAGTGCTTTCACAGTGCCTTATAGCCAATTACAATGCTTTCACAGAGCCTTACAGCCAATTACTGCGCTTTCACAGTGCCTTACAGCCAATTACTGCGCTTTCACAGTGCCTTACAGCCAATTACAATGCTTTCACAGAGCCTTACAGCCATTAACAGTGCCTTCACAGAGCCTTACAGCCAATTACAGTGCTTTCACAGTGTCTTACAGCCAATTACAGTGCTTTCACAGAGCTTTACAGTGCATTACAGCCCCTTTTACAGCTACAGCTTTTTAAATTACCCTGAAAACAGGCCAGGGAAAATGATTGAGTGTTTTGCTGTGAATCGTATCCGCACCTGTGAAAGCTTTGTCCCTGAGTCCTCACCGAGGCGCCCCCTGGTGGCGTGTCCCCGCAGGTGCTGTGCGAGCTCTTCCAGTCGGCCCCGCAGCGGGGAACGTGCCCATCTCCGGCAACATCTCCGGCTTCATCCGCCGCCTCTTCCTGCAGCTCATGCTGGAGGACGAGAAGGTCACCGTCTTCTTGCAGTCCCCCTGCCCGGTAGGTCCCAACGCCCCCCCCCAGTTTCATTACACGTACAGGCATTTAGCAGACGCTATTATCCAGAGCAACTTACACAACTTTTTACGTTTACATATTTACATTGCATCCATTTATACTGCTGGACATGCACCGAAGCAATGCAGGTCTCAAGGGTACAGCGGCAGTGTCCTACCGGGGAATCAAACCTGCAACCTTTAGGTTACAAGACCAACTCCTTACCATTATACTACACTGCAGCCACACTTCTGAATCCCCCCCCCCCCCCCCCTTACATTCAGGTGATGCACTTTCAGAAGCAATACTCTCAATAACTTTTTTTGGGTCGCTGACCATCAGCTTGAACGCATATCCTTTGGGGGAAATGGTAAGACTCAATATGTATGTGTAATGTCCATTGATATCCACTAGAGGGCAATGGTGTAGCAAAGATCCAAGAGAACTTCTGCTCAGAAAGACATTTTTTTTTACCACCAAGAAACACGTCTCATTGGGTCTTCTTTTAGAACTGTGCAGTCTGTGCTAGTTTGGTATTCTCATGCTTTCCTTGCCTCTGTGTGCCTTTGTTTAATACCCTATTTCACTTATACAGCTATTTATGCCTCCAGCCAGAAGCATTGAGGGCAAATACGTTTAGTATTGGAAAAATTATGATTGCGGTTGGCGCATATCTTGATCTTTTTTATTTTATTTTTGCACAATCACAATGGCAACAGCTCTTTTCATTTTCGTAATTCATTTCATCACTAAATTGTAGAACACTCAGTCTCATCCGTGGCCTCTTAATTTCTGTTGAGCTTAATTATTTATGGTAATAAAATGATTAATAGAAGAAGGCTAAGCGGTAATGTTTATGCATTAATAAGGGAAAGCCCATTTCGTGCCGTGATTTACTCTTCCCCGGACGAACACGTGTCCCGCATAGAAATATCGTCTCCAGTGTGCCACTTCCTGCTTTCCGTGTGCCGAAAAGTCATCCGTGATAATTTAATGTCTCACATCCGATTTATCGCACGCTTTTTAAAAGCGTGTGTTCTCGTGCTGGTTCTCTTCGGTTCCACGTAATTAACGCAACGCGAGGCCCGTCCCGTTGTCGTGCTTCATTTAAAATGCGGCTATTATTACGCGGTTAATAATAACGTCAGCAGCTCGTGGACGGATTCGCTTTATAGGCTAGTTAAAGACCCCTTTGTAAAATGGCCGTTTTCTATAACGGCGTCTGCGGGTGGATCTGTTTTATCAGCCGTACGGAGCTGAAACCTGCATTTTTAATGACTATAGCGGGTTTTCCGCACACGTCGTGCCTGACGGCGCCGCCTAACCACGTCGATTTTCGCGATGTTCCGCGCGCCTGCGTTCCATAACGGTTTAATATATATTATGTGCGCGTGTATGTATATTTAATATGCGTAATGTCTTTTATCTCCCCGGGCTTCTCTTAGCGCGTAATTGAAGGAGGCAGTTGGAGTAGATCACTGAGCAGTTTATCAGATATAGAGCCACTTAGTCCGTCAGAATCAGCGCCAGGCTCGGGGCTGACATGAGCTGCTGTGGGCACTGAATCCACCCTCCTACTGCTAACATTCAGGCTCAATTAGACCAAACTGTCATAAGATAAACTCCACTATTATTTCTGAAATGCACTGGAGTGAGATGTATGTGTTTATGTGTGTGTGTGTGTGCGTGCACGTGTATATATGTGTGTATATTGCTACATATAGATATACATATGTATATATATCCAGATGTAAGAGTATATATATATATATATATATATATATATATATATATATATATGTATATATGCTAGAGATATATATAGACATATATCTGTCCTGTGGTGGAGTTATTGTTATTGTTATTATTTTTCTGCTGCGACAATGTGCTTGACCAGAAAATCCAGTTTCTCATGAGACAATCATGGGCCAGAAATTGAATCTGCCACCGAAATATGAGTTTTTAAACTTTGATTTTCCAACTGATTTAGTTTCATTTCCTGACGCCCCCCCACCCCCCCCCCCCCCCCCCAGTCTGTTCCTAACTGCAGGGGGTTTTTGAGATTTGATATGTCTGAGGTCCGCTTGCTCACAGGTGACAGCATAGACTGCGTCACGACGTCAAGAAACGTCAGGGGAACAGGCGGTCGTGACCACCTAGAAATAAAGGGTCCCTCACCGTAACGCGTATACTCTTCAAACGCGGTATAAACCCTCAGTTCATAAAAAAAAAAGCTTTATTTTGTTATCTCTCTGGCAACCGCACGCATTGACCGTTTTTCCCATGCAAGACGGTGTGAAACGCACCCACCAGCCCGGGCCGATATTGTTTGTTTTTTTTTGCGGTTGCGCTGAGTTATTGACCGCTCGGAGAGGCCGTAGGCGCACACGAGCGGTTTGGGGGGGGGGGGGTTAACGGTCGAGTCGCCTCTGTGCGGTGTGGGTGTGAACGTCGCCCTGTCGCCTGCAGGTAGGAAAAGCAATAAACGTGGCGGGGAGTGCAGGCGCGCATGTAACATTCATGCCCAATGAGGAGCCGCGTCAGCTCCAATAAACCCAGAGGAGCGGGAGGAGGAGGAGGAGGGGGGGGGGGGGCGGCGGAAGAGCCTCCGGAACTTTCTCCCGCATCTCGCCCGGCTTGGCTCTGTGTCGCTCTGTCCAGGAAAAGGGCGCTCTACTGCTTGTGTCTTCATGAGTTCTCGACAGTGGTCCTGATGTTCTGACCTGGTGGATCCTCCCATTGGTGTTTGAAGTATGAGGGCTATATATAGGCCTTCATAACGTTGTTATAGTTTTATAGTGTCTATGGTAAGAGGAGTTTGTCCCTTGTGTTTATTTGCGCCACCATGTGGAGACATTTCCAGATGAACAGAAGTGATTCTGAGTGACGCATCGATAAGGTCCCGTCTGTGTATCGCAGGATGGGGCCTCCTGTCTGTCACAACCCTGAGGTCTCCTCTCACTGTATTTTTGTCTCCCCTTTTCGCAGTTGTACAAGGGCCGCATCAACGCCACCAGTCATGTGATCCAGCACCCCATGTACGGAGCAGGGGCACAAGTTCCGCACCCTGCACCTCCCCATCTCCACCACCCTCGCCGAAGTCCTGGACCGAGTGTCAGGTACGGCTTATTTAGCATACAGAGGTCTTTATATAGTACCTGTGCTGCACTATGTACTGCTGAAGGTACCAGCTGGCTGTCTGAATGATTTCAGTCAAGCTCACTCGCTCTCTGAAACACACACACACACACACACACACACTCTCTCACACACACACACACACACTCTCATGATCGACATGATAAAACTGCTCCACATGTTCAGCGGTCCATCCTCTTCCTCAGGCCTTTTCGCTTTAAGTGGGTGACATTTTTGATGCTAATGTTGCCTGACAGCTCCGTGCACACACACACACACACACACACACACATACACACACACACACACACACACGCACACACATATACAGACACACATACAGACACACACACACACACACACACACACACACAGGTCGCACTGCACACGCACACACACCCCGTATCTGTGCCGTGGGGCCTCCGAGCGCTGCCCTTTCGCGGTGATGAGTGTGTGATCTCCCCCCCCCTTTCCCGCGGTCGTGTGGAGGGCCGCTGCATTAGCAGCCTCTCAACCTCCGATGTGTCGCTGATTAACGGCCAGGAAAGCAGCCCTCCAACGGGCATTTAGACTGAGCATTTTTCAAAAACCGTCTGGGGCTGTGTTTATCTTACCGTAAACGAGCATCGTCCCCTTTTCCGCTGGGGAGGGCAGGTTTCCGTTATTTAAGTCCATTAAGGCCCGTTAAGGCTGTGGCTCACGGGGCCTGTGAGAGCCGGACCGGCCCAAACGGGCGTGTGCGGAAGCCCAGCACACCGCCGCTGACCTTCAGTGCCCTTCTGCTGGGTCCACGCGGGGGGACGGGAGGAACCTCAGCCAGAGGTCCTATTAGAGCGTTACCTGTACATGAAGGACGAGGTGGCGGCAGTGTGCGGTTGGCGGTTTGGGATGGTGGGGGTTTGGACCAGGCCAACCCCGTGCTCACCTGTGATGGATGGCTCTCCTCCCGGGAACCTTGAAGAGCCTGTATTTACGCCCGCACCCCCAGCTCCTTATTCGGAGGGGAGTGGGTAGGGGGGGCTGGGGGGGGTGGGGAGCGTGGGTCAGGGGACAGTATTAATTCAGTGGAGGACAGCACGTCTGTAAACGTGGTTCTTCCCAGTCTCCTCGGGAGCGGTTGGAATTGCTAATGCAGAATGTTATCAGCTTCAGACTCCCAGCCTTAGCTGATAACATGGAGGGGTCACAAGCCCAACTGACTGCATTGCATACATTAGAATAGCTGTTTAGTTATACAGGGTCAATGCAGTCCAGGCAGGAACAGAGCACTGGCTTCTTTTGTGTTAAATGTACAGTAGCTCCCTTTTGACTGGACATCGCAGGGAAGGAAGACACTTACAACACCTGTCACTGTGCTGAAGGAAACTCCAAATCTTCACCACTCCCCCTGTTTGACCCCTCTCCCGAACCATAAACCTAACCCTCCCCCTGACTGACCCCAACCCCCATCTCACCCTTTCCCCTCCTCCCATCCCATCCCCTTCTCTTCAACTTGACACCCCTCCCATATCTAACCCTGCCCCCCGTTTTCCTGCAGACACCCCAAGCATCACAGCCAAGCTGATCAATGAGCAGAAGGAGGACAAGGAGAAGAAGAACCACGAGGAGAAGGAGAAGATGAAAGCCGACAGCGGCTTTCAGGATAACTACAGCGTGGTGGTGGCCTCAGGTATGACCCCCCTCCTCCTCCCCCTCCCACTCTCAGGCTCAGCCAATCGGACACGCCTGGACCTCCGTGGTGGATGGTCTTCAAGGACCTCAGACGTCAGACGCCGTGGTCTTATTCAGTCGACTTTGTGCCATTATTAAAGGAGCTTTTGCTTTCTGTTGCTGTTGCTATTCATGGCTTCTCAAGTGTATCTTAAATGCCAGGGGGAATGCTAATTGCCTTGGAGTTGACTTATGTCTGGAGTTTGTTTTTCTGTTGAGGAAGTTATAATTTGTGCATGAAGCGCTGGATTGAAGTAGATATGAGCCACCTACCGTCTCGCCACAAAGTTCATACAAAGTTTCTTTTCAGTTTTGTTGAAATGGCCTGGCATCTCTTAAAGGACATTAATCTCACCAGCCTTGTGAGTTGTGGTATTAATTGTGATGGCATGGTGTTATTGTAGTGCAAGGGAGGTAGGGAGGCATTTAACTCACACACTACATTTAAATCCATCATTTAAACATGAGGGTACCTTTTGTGCACTAACCAGAGTGGAGCCTTTGTTTCAGGGCCTTGATCTCTGGGGTTGTCTCCTGATTGGCTCCCATGGGCTAGTTCGTTATGATTGGCCCTCATCAGAAAGGTCTTTCTGATAAGCCCCAGTCAGCCGGGCTGCTCTGAGGTTCTACTGCTGTTATTTTCCCCAGCCTTCACACAGAAGAGCCTTCAGCTCGGTGTCTTATTTGTAAAATATGCCTAGAAGTCATGATAAAAATGATGGGATAGTTTCCATGAATCTTTCAGCAGTGCTTCACAGACACTCAAACGCTGCTCCAGACCCATGCTATGTCACTGGAAAGATAGCTGCTGGTGCTGTAGTTGTTTTAATGAGAAGGGTAGCTGGCCAGCTATAGGAATGAAACCGCTCAGCTGTAGCTTTCTGGCAGACTGCACCAGCGTCCTTTTTGTTTACGAGCGGAAACTGAATTCTTACTTTGTCCTGCCAGCTTTGTGAGCCTCAAAGCCGTGTGCTGCAGGTTTTTTTGTGTGTGACACGGTTAGACCGACATGGAGCTTATTAGCATCCCTGCGTTCTCTCTCAGGCCTGAAGTCCCAGTCGAAGAGGGCGGTCTCCACCCCGCCCCGCCCCCCTTCTAGGAGGGGCCGGGTGATGAGCGACAAGCTCACGGCCTCGTCGGGGGTGGACTCCTCCTCCAAAACCATCAGCGTGCCCGTCTTCCACCTCTACCACAAGCTCCTGCCAGGTCGGTGCTCTCCCTGCCCCTCCCCCCCCCCCGATCCCCTCAGCCAATGGGAGCCCGTTTATCAGCCCTCTCCCCTAAATGAAGCCCTCGCCTCCTGTTTCAGTCAGTGAGCCACACCTCTGTCCCTTAGCCTGTGGTACACAGTGTTCACAATGGACAACTCGTAGGCTAATTCACATACTGTATTTGTCTTCAATATAGAATAACCCCCCCCCCTTCCCAGAATGCAATCCAGAAACCTCATGTCTACAGTGCTTCACAGTTGTCTTTAGGTGTTATAATATAAGCGGTTGACACTGAGTGTGGCTGAGGACACACAGCTCAGTAAATGCACAGCGCTTGGCTCACATTGCTGTGTAAAATGCGCTGTCAGACGTGAGAGGTTTGGTCCTGTGTGCGCTGACCCGCCCCCTCGTGCCCCCAGGTCAGCCCCTCCCTGCGGAGATGACCCTGGCCCAGCTCCTCACCCTCCTGTACGACCGCAAGCTGCCCCAGGGCTACCGCTCCATCGACCTGACGGTCAAACTGGGGTCCAAGGTCATCTCCGACCCCGGCCTCTCCAAAACCGACTCCTTCAAGCGCCTGCGCACGGAGAAAGGTACCGGCTCCTTCTCTAACCTTCACTTGCATACACACACACACACACACACACACCTACACGCACACACACGCACACACACACATACACACACATACACACACAAACACGCACGCACGCACACACACACACACACACACAAACACACACGCACACGCACACACACACACACGCTCGCATGCACACACACACACACACACACACACGCATGTACACGCATACATATACACACGTGTACATACACACGCATGCACGCAGATGCACATGCGTGCACATACACACACACATGCATACACACACACACACACACACACACACACCTACACACACACACACACACACGCGCACACACACACATACACACACATGTACACGCATACATATACACGTGTACATACACACATGCACACACACACACACATGTACACGCATACACATACATGTACACTCATGCACACGCACACAGATTCGCATGTACACACACACACACGCACACCTACACACACATGTACACGCATGCACATACACACGTGTACATACACACAGACACACATGCACACAGATGCACATGCGTGCACACACACACACACACACACGTACACACATACACGTGTGCATACACACACGCGCACACACACCTACACACACATGTACACGCATGCACACACTCACGTGTACATGCGCACATGGACACACACAAACACACACACAGTCCCAACATCTACCCAGTTCACTCAAACAAACTTGGCGCCTGATGCCTCTCAGTGCTGACAGCTTGTTCTCGGGGAGTGAATGGCCTTTTCCCGACAGCCGTCTATTTGCCTGTCGCAGTGTTGCAGGTTCACACACACACAGAGGGATGCGTGAGATATTATTACACATCTCCGACGGAAGCTTTTGTCAGACGCGCCCGTTTGAAAAAGCACCGGGCTGTCATTTTGTGTTTCTCCACGCGTTTGACTTGTCCTCTCGTCCGATGTGGAAAATATCTCTCTCTCTCTCTTCTGGGGAACGGTGTTTGGCTGGTCCTCCTCGCTTCGGCTAATTTAGCGATGTCGCGGCGTCATTATTCAGGGCTTGGAGATTTGTGCGCGGTTGTCACGGGGACGGTGGCGGGTCCATTAGCGGAAGGAGCTGTCGGAGCTGAAGTGGGTGGATGGGTGTCAGGGGAGGCTCGCGCTGCGCCCGGCCAGGTCCAGAGAACAGCGATGGCTCTGATGCTTCAGAACCCGAATCCTCGTTGCTAAGGATCACCGCTGCGCGTAGCAACAGCGGGACAGCAGTGGGCGGGCTCCGGACTTTCAGGCCACGCCTCCTGGGAGTGTCCCTCTCCAGGAAGAAAATAACATCCATCAATATGAGTGATGTTGTAAAAAAATGTGTATATATATATATATATATATATATACATTTTTTTACATCTTATGTACCTGCTATTTGGGGGTTCAGGCCTGGTGTTTGCTCTGTTTGTCTCTTGCCTTGCTATACAAGTGCTATACAAATAAAATTGAATTGAGTATATATATATTTAAATACATAGACACACATACACAGACACCAAAGATGAGGAAAGAGCCTGGAAAATGTAACTGACTTGTGCTGGAGCTGAGACTGTAGGAAGGAGATCTTTACGTGTGGCACAGCTTGCCGTTTTGTGCGTAAGGGACAGAGCCACGGATTGTTCTGGGCCAGCTTGTCCTGCAGGTAAACTTACCAGCTCAGAATGGCCTGCTCACATCGCTGTGTGTTCTTTCCTTCTTTCGCATTTTATTTTGAGCGAATGAGCACCCTGGTGTCGAGGCTTAGAGTTGGGGTTTGTGCCACGCTGACAGTTCCTTTTGGAGCTAACTGACCCGTGTTTATTTTTCTTAATGTCACACATCCTCTGGGGAGGAGAGAATCCCCGGTGACCTTTTCAGCCTCCTCGTCGTTTCCCTGACCTTCTCCAGGGTGGAGTCTCGCGCGCGATTCTTTGGTCTTCTGTAAACGGCGGTGCTGTTGGCCTTTCGCTCTGTGTGTGCGGTTCAGTGTGCACTTCCTTCCTGTAGCGTCTAGTTCCTCCCATCAAGCACGGCTCTTCTGATTTCAGCCTTTGAGGAGCCTTTTTGTCTGTTTAGCGAGGTGTGCGTTTGGCCTGCTTTACACAGGACGTATCAGAGGTGCCGCCCCTTTCCCAAACCCCCCCCTGTTCCCCCCCACCCCAGTTCCCGAACCCAGACGCCCGCCCAGAGCGACTTACACAACTGTCAATGCCCCCAACCCCCCTCTCAGTACAAGCCCAGTTCCTTACCCACTGTGCTCACATGCCCTTGGTGCTGTATAGACCACAGGTGATTGACATAGGGTGATTCCATCAAACATCAAAGTGCATCTCTTTCAAAGTAAAGCTGGCGCAGGCTCTGTTTTTTTGCCTTTGAATGTGTGTGAAGCAGAGAGAGGAACTCACACAGGAAGCTCTGAGGCTCTCCTCTGCAGCCGACGTCTGATTCCCCCCTGGCGTTTCCCTGTCTCTCTCTGCGTCTTTATGCATTCTTTCTAAACTTCAAATGCCTTCGCACGCCTCCTCTCAAAGGCATTGAGTTTGATTTTGCCCAAAAAACACGGAAATTTTCCTCGGGCTGTTCTCCTTTTTTTTTGACGGATTGAGTGCCACCCCTTGCCCGCCCCCTGGACCCTGCTGACGGGCGTGCTGGAAGTCAGCTGTGTGCGTGCCTCGTTAAAAGAACCAAATTTACCTGGGTGGGACCCGATTTACGCTGACTGGCTTTGATTTACATTAGCAGTCCCGCGTTGCCCTGATAACACTTGACTTACACTTATAACACCTGTTTTACACTGATAACACCTGGTTTACACTGATAACACCTGCTTTTACACTGATAACACCTGGTTTCAGTCTTTGGCTGCTTGGAGGATACTGTGTCCTTTCTGGTATACTTGATCCAGATAAACACACATGAAGAAATAGGATACACGGTGTCTGTATCCTTCAGGAGCCATGCTACAGGTCATGCTTTTCATTTTAAACCCTCTTGCTCTGGAACTGGGGTTTTTGGGTTCCCGTTCAAAGATCGAGAAGTGAGTTGGTTTCGTTCTTTCCGAACAGTTGATCACGTGTTGCGTACTGGGCCTTGTCTGTCTTTGCATGACCGTGAGAGGGTTTCTGTTCCATTAGGCTGAAGAACACCGCCTGGCAGATGTGCGTATCAATAAATAAGCACCCTCCCAATATTTAATATTGAGTGTCATTCCACCCGGTAGAGCAGTAAACAATGAGGATGAATTAAACATCCCGAGCCGTGACATTCTGCTCCAGCGAAGCTCTGCCGTGATGTTCTCAGAGGAAGCGCTGCTGTTGGTGCGTGTGGGTGTAAATGACACCTTTTAAACAGGGGAGACCGCCTGGTCCTCCCTGCTGTTGGAGCTGTCTCCTTCCTGTCTCCTTTGATTAACATCGCGGGTCACCAGCCGTGTTCCTGTCCCAAAGCTACGTATTTATTTATTTTTTTAAAAAAAAAAAGCTTTGGATGTTGATCCGCCCCCTGATATCTTTATCTTGTGAGCCCAGAGTGCCTGTCTGTACAGGTGTTAGTCAGGTAGGGGGCATGCGATTGTCCTGTCAACCTCCCCCCCAAAAAAAAACAGCCTTTCCTGTACGCGACGGCGTTGTTTACGGGCCGCCTTTGATGTTTTCGTGCTCGCCGCCCTCGTGGGGGTGACACTGGCGCCCGGCGAACGCGACGCGTCGAAGTCAGACCTCGTAGTCTTCATCATCATCGCCGCCCCGTCTGAAACGGTGGGCGGAGTCAGACGAAGGACACGCTCGCTCTGATCGAAAGGGCCTCCTCGCTTTACCCAGCAGCCCCTGGCCTCCCGCCGTAACCGCCGGGTCTCTGGGGCTCCCGCTGAGACTGATGATGGGGGGGCGGGGGGTGGGGTGGGGTGGGGGGGGGGGGGAGCTGGACTAATGCAGACCGCTCCTGGGAGAGCTGTGAACCCAGCAGTGCGGAAGTGACCGGGGGAAACCCTGCACTGTCCATTTATCCCCCCTCCATCCTCCATCCCCCCCTCCATCCCTCCATCCCCCCCTCCATCTCTCCATCCCCCTCTCCATCGCTCCATCGCTCCCTACGCTAGGTCCCCCACAGAACCACGGATCCATAAAGAGAAGCTAACGTCCACTAAAAGCCTTTTCATCAACTCCCGCAAATGGACCGGACCTTTTAAAGCAGGATGACGCGTGCCTCCCCCCCCCCGACCAACCGTTTTAAAGTTCGAAAGCCCATTTTTTTCACTGCAGATTGAACTCAATGAGAGCAGAGAGCAGTGCACTTAGTTCACATGCAGAGGAGCTGGACTTGGGGAGGTTTCCTGTGGAAGCGGATGGTGTTCCAGTTGTGTGGCTGTAGTAAAGCCAAAAAAAAGAAACGCTGTGTGTACTGCGTCGTTTGTCCTGTTTTGTGCTGTAATGACTTTCCTGGCAGGGTCAGGCCACGGCGTGTGCTGAAGGACACAGGCCTGCCATAGCCTCCCTGTGACTAGCCTCAGCTCCATAGTAATTAATGCACTGTAGCTGAGCACTGCTGTGGTTTAGGTATTCTCCTCTGGTCTGTTCATCTCTCTCTGTCTCTCTTTCACTCCCCCCTCTCTCTGTCTCTGTCTCTGTTTCACTCCCCTCTCTCTCTCTCTCTCTCTGTTTCACTCCGTCTCTAACCTCTCTATCTCTTCTCTCTCTATCTCTCTCTCTCTCTGTTTTTCTCTCTCTCTGCTTCCATCTAATTCAGTTTGGAAATCTGGATGGCAACGTGCCCGATTAGTCAGAACCCCCTTTTGGCAACTTTTTAAACTTGTCACAAAAAAAGTCCCTTCAGAGGGGCGGGGGCGGGGGGGTGGGGGGGGGTGGGGGGGGAAGGATGAATCTCCACTTATTTTCTCCTCTCCAGTCATTCCTGAAGAGAGAGATGATGTGGCGCTTTTTTGTAGATGACCTGTCAATCGACCGCGGCTTCGCATCACCGCAAAACGCGTTCGCCGCGCCGGAGAGGAGAATCGACAAACAAACGGCGGCTGTTTTCCGCTCCGCCGTTCGCCTCAGAGCGGAGGGGAGGGCAGACGAGGACGAGGCGCTTCCTCCCGCCGCTCCTGGGCTCCGTTATCTCTGGCCGGTAAATTGCTTACGCACGGGGGAGCCACGCCTCGCGTCCTGCTCGGGTTCGCGTTTCGGCAGCGCCCCCCGAATTTCACGCCGCGTGGTCTCCGATGCGCCTCGGCGCTCCGGGTCCGCTCGAGGCCTCACTTTAACGGTCGCGCGTCGTCTGCGCCGGACGGTGGCGTGCGTCTCTGTTGGGTCGTTTCGCTCCCGTTGTAGCCGCTGTTGGCGCACGGCCTTATGGGACCCATCGCTCTCTGCATCCACCGCTGTCCTAGTTCAGCTCTACCCCGACTTTGAGTTCATTACATTACATTTGTTTGGCAGACGTACAATACGCTTATCGTGTGTCGCTTTGGATGAAGTGCATACCGAAGGTCACTGAAACAACTACAGAACACCGGTCCGATAAGGTACAATACTTCTTTTCGTCAGTTATTCATAGCCACGAACACATTCCAGTTCACACCGTAAGCATAGGCTAGGTCAGAAAGTTACGTAAAGTCAAACTAGGAGGCATGACAACGAGATTCAAGATGACGATACAAGTGCAATGTAAGTGATAGATGGAGGTACAAATGTAACGTGAAAGTGTACAGGAACAAATTATAAGGATGGATACCAATGATAAGCGCGATCCTAAATTGGGAATCAGAATCCAGTTCAGGCCTCAGAATCGAGGTGTACAGAGGTGTGCGTTCAGCCAATCGGTGACTGAGTCAATCAGACACTGTGGCCCTCCTGAACTGGAGCCTGACGTCCCTTCCTTAGAGGGAAACTCAGGAAATGGCCGCTCGATCCTCTAACTGTGTTTAATCTCCCTGTAGTCGCGGCAGACTTGCTCCATATGGAGCGCGCTGGTGAGCCGTTAGCCCTGTTTGGAGAAAGAAAGTAATCGCTTTGTTCCGGCCGTTTGAAAGTATTCCTTTTCGTAATTACCGTCCCAAATCGCACGGCTAGCTGTTTCCCGGCGATTCTGAGGCGTTTTAATGGCTCGGAGACCGCCCACATCATGCAGCGAGAGCTGGAGGTTTTTCTTAAAGCGGCTTCTCCCCCCCGCAGAGCGCGCGGACGTGCTCAACGCCTGCCCCAAGGACGAGCCCATGTGACGCAGTGAAAGCGTTAAGGTTTCTGGCTGGACCGCAACAGCGGGGCCAGCCCTACAAACGCAAATGTCTGTGACTGAGTGAGTGAGTGAGTGACTGACTGAGTGATGAAGTTACACCATTGGTCGGCCGAGTTGTGAAGTCACGCCATTGGTCGGCCGGATCACGTGCGTTAGGTGCAGCCGTATGCTAGGTTTTAACCCGGTGTCGTTTAAAGCCCTTGTGATCACCGTGTGATTCTGCGTTCCCCCCCCCAGAGTACGCGGACATGCTCAACGCCTGCCCCGAGGACGAGCCCATGTGACGCAGCGAAAGCGTTAAGGTTTTTTAACACCGTTCCCCCCCCCGCAGAGCACGCGGACATGCTCAACGCCTGCCCTGAGGACGAGCCCATGTGACGCAGTGAAAGCGTTAAGGTTTATTAACACCGTTCCCCCCCCCCTGCAGAGCACGCAGACATGCTGAACGCCTGTCCCGAGGACGAGCCCATGGCGGCGGGCGAGGACTGCCTGGAGGCCGCCATGGACGAGTCGCTGCTGGAGACCGGCCCCATCCAGTCGCCCCTGCAGGTGTTCGCCGGGATGGGGGGCCTGGCACTGATCGCCGAGAGGCTGCCCATGCTGTACCCCGACATCATCCAGCAGGTGAGCCCCGCCCCCCCCCCCGCCCATGCTGTACCCCGACATCATCCAGCAGGTGAGCCCCCCCCCCCCCCCCCGCCCATGCTGTACCCCGACATCATCCTGCAGGCAAGCCCTGCCTCTCCTCCTCCCCCCCGCCCAAATCCATCTCTTTGGGCCTTGTAAACGCTGATTACAGTACAAAGAAATTGCCAGTTCGAACAGTAGATGTAATGTCATCCAATCCAATGACAATTTAGGTGTTGACTCAGTCAGACTGTGTCTGAGTCTCGGTATCTAAACTCTGGACAGTATCCCAGCCCCAGTTTTAGGCGAATTGGGCAACGTCCCATCTCCCACTCCTTTTCTGAGGAGAGGGTCATGATCCTGGCCAGTAGAACTGTGGTCCTGGAAGCACGGGGGGCTTCATCTCCCCTGGGAAAAGAGCTCCGTCCCCCCCCCCCCCCCCCCCCCCCCCACGTTGCTGCCGCACGTCCCGCCTCTCGTTTTCCCCCCCCGTACTCATCTCGTCCCCCCCCCCCCCCCCCCCCAGGCGCTGCATGGTGCCTTATGAATGAAAGTGCATTGATTCTTTCAGCCGTAATTGGAGGCGCGTGGGGACAAGGTGAGGGCCCCCCCCCCCAAAACCCAAACCCAAATTAGCCGCGTTTTTCAAACCGTCCCGGCGGAATTAAATTATTCAGCCCTCGCCGCTAGCGTACCCCGCCGCAGGCGGCACGGAGTGTTCCGCTCGCCTCGTTCTAAACCGCCCCCCCCCCCCCCCCCCCCCCCCCCCCCCCCCCCCCCCCTCCCCCCTACCAACCCCCCCCCCCCCCCCCCCACCCCCCCCCCCCACCCCCCCCCCCACCCACCCGCCCCCCCCCCCCCCCCCCCCCCCCCCCCCCCCCCCACGCCGTCCCTTTCAGGGGTTCAGGTGGCTGCAGCGTGAAAAACAGCCGACGCAGCGATGAGTTGTTGTTTCCTGCCTCTGTGACTCGTTAGTAATAAACGTGTTGCTCTCTGACGCTCCAGTGTTTCTCCGGCTCGTACGTTACGCTCCTGTCCGCCGCTCGCTGAGCCCGGAACTTTCTGCTTTAGCGCTCGTGGTACTCGGGCCGGCGTCCAAACCAGGAGCACGCGCCTGTGCTGTCCTCTGGACTGTAGCAGAGAGGCCTTTTCTTAGTGTGGAGTAGGATGCCAGTTAGGGCAGTTATCTCTGGTGCCTGCTGTAAGGAGGTCCCCCAGCAGACCTCTTATTTGGCCAGCTGCTCACAGACATATATCTAAGGTTTGCAAATTATTTAGGGAAAATGATGTCATCAGAACGATTTGTCTCCCCGCCTCCAGCACCCCTAGCTGGCCACTTTTCTCACCTGCCTGGATACTCAAAAATTAGCGTGACCCTCTGCTTCTGTCTTCTGAACCTCTCATTACGTTATTGTGTTACAGTCACTGTGCAGGCGCTCTTACCCAGGGGTCCAGTCTGATCCCTAAAGGGCCCGTGTGGGTGCGGGTGTCTAATTTAGCCCAACACTAGGACTCCTGATTATCCTTATGGATGCCTTGAGTGAAGACCACGATTGGCTAATCACTTGGATCTGGTGACATAGTGCTGGGCTAAAGCAAAAACCTGCACCCACACCGGCCCTTTCCGGATAAGACTGGAACCCGCCCCCCCCTTATCCATGGCGACGGGCGTGACTGAACATTGCCCCACTGTGCCTCCCCCCCCCCCCCCCGCAGGTCAGCGCCCCCGTGGTGCCCTCCAGCACCCAGGAGAAGCCCAAGGACAGCGACCAGTTCGAGTGGGTGACCATCGAGCAGTCGGGCGAGCTGGTGTACGAGGCGCCGGAGACCATCGCCGCGGAGCCGCCGCCCATCAAGTCGGCGGTGCAGACCATGTCGCCCATCCCCGCCCACTCGCTGGCGGCCTTCGGCCTCTTCCTCCGGCTGCCCGGCTACGCCGAGGTGCTGCTGAAGGAGCGCAAGCACGCCCAGTGCCTGCTGCGGCTGGTGCTCGGCGTCACGGACGACGGCGAGGGCAGTGAGTGACTCCGCCCCCCCCGCCGACTGACTCCGCCCCCCCCCCCGCCGCCGACTGACTTCGCCCACCCCGCGACTGACTCCGCCCCCCCCCCCCCCCCCCGCATACTGACTCCGCCCCCACGAAGGGCGAGGACGTGTAGATCTCGTTTCAGATTCAGGGGAGGGGCCAACAAACAGGAGATTTTATTTAGGATTTTATTTGAGGGGGGACACTAACTTTGCCATGCAATACAACATGAAAATATTAAATTACATTACATTACAGGCATTTAGCAACTTACACAACTTTTACACAGCATTTACATTGCATCCATTTATACAGCTGGATATATACTGGAGCAATGCAGGTTAAGTACCTTGCTCGAACCTGTGACCTTAAGGTTACAAGACTAGCTCCTTACCCATTATACTACACTGCCGTCTGCTGTATTGGGTGGGACCATTTGATGCTCTCCCAAAGTTGTGGGGTTGTGTGCCCCCCTGGGGTCTGTGTCCATGTTCGCAGGCCGTATGCACATGCCACCCCACGTAACCTCACCTGTCTCCTTAAACACCTTCACTCGTCCGCAACGGATGCCTTCCGTGAAAGGGCCAGTAATTAACTCATTTTTATTAACAGTTTTATAACTCTTCTACTTGTTCTCCGTTCTTTCCTCCTTGTTTCTAATCAGCCAATCAATCAGTCAATCACCCCTTGTTTATACAGCACGGTTCACGCAGACGATGCAATTCAAAGTGCCAGCTCAAGGAAAACACACGAGGAGAAGGTTAAACATTTGTCTGCAAACTTTGTGTACTCAAACGAAATTAGTGCCCGCAAAATAGAGAGAGAGAGAGCTGCTAGTTTTCTACTTCTAAGTTAAAAAAGGCTATTGATTCCTGCGAAGACCGGAACAAGCAGATCGATCCCCCTCCTCGAAATCCTCCGAATACTCAGCTGTGGGTGTCAGAATATGGCTGATTTACATCGACGCCCGTGGCAGGGGGGCGCGAGATCGAGTGGATGTTTTAATCTCCCCATTAAAGAACCGAGGCGTGTTTTAGACCTGCCCAGCGCGAGCCGCCCCCCCCCCCCCCCCCCGGCCCCTCAGTCCTGCAGAACCAGGCTGGGCTCTCGAACCTGCGGCTAATTACGTTAGCTCATTTAATATCGACAGGTTCTGTCCTTCAAATGCGTCGGATCCCCCGCTGGCTTCCCGGCGCTGCCGCTCTCTGCTGTTATTGATGTGTGTTTAGTCCTGAGTCTCCCGGGGGACTGCAAAAGGTGTTTTTTATTACTGGATCTGAGGTCTTAATTTAAGACCTGTGGCCCCCCCCCGGGCCAGCAGTGCTGCCAGTCAGGCCCCCGTGTTTGTCCACTCTGACGGATTGGCCGACCCGTTGTGATTGGCTGGGGGGGTTGCAAGTTCAAGTCCAAGTTCAAGTTTTTATTGATCGCATACACATGGTGTACATGGCAGTGAGGTTCGTTGTTCCCATATGCATCTCTCAATTCACAACAAAGTAAACAATAAAATAAAATTAAAATAAAAACAATCAGAGAGAGGGAGAGTTGGGAGGCGTGCTGCTGCGTTGGGCGCTTCCTTGCTGGCGTGTGATTGGTGTCCTGTTCCCCCGGCTCCGCCCCCCCAGGCCACATCCTGCAGTCGCCGTCGGCGAACGTGTTACCCACGCTGCCCTTCCACGTGCTGCGGACGCTGTTCAGCACCACGCCCCTCACCACGGACGACGGCGTGCTGCTGCGGCGCATGGCGCTGGAGATCGGCGCCATCCACCTGATCCTGGCCTGCCTGTCCGCCCTCAGCCACCACGCGCCCCGCATCCCCAACGCCAGCGCCAACCAGGCTGAGGTGAGTCCCGCCCTCCCGCCCCTGCCCCCGCCCACGCCCCGCCCACACCCTGCCCCCCCCAGGGCTGCACCACGCCCAAATCCCCTCTGCCCGCCCCCAACGCCAGCGCCAACCAGGCTGAGGTGAGTCCCGCCCTCCAGCTCCCGCCCCCGCCCACGTCTCGCCCACACCCCGCTTACACACTGCCCCCAGGGGCTACACCACACCCAAACCCCGCCTTCCATCTCATGCCCCATCCACGGGTGCATTTCACCCAGAAACCCCTCCTCCCAGCCCACACCTTGCCCTCCTTCCCCATGTTGTGCCCACATTTTCCCTTTCTGGCTCATGCCCCGCCCTCACTGCCTTCTGGGCCCATGGCCCCGCCCTCCTGGCCCAAGCCCTGCCCACATCTCACCCCACTGGCTTTTGCCCTGCCCCCACACTGCCCTCCATCCCTGCTCAGACAGAGAACACACTGTACAGAGGAAAGGGGTTGTTGAGTCCAGACCCAGGATTGAACAGAGTAAGAGTAGCCAACTGAGGAAATGAGTTCCCCCCCCCCCCCCCCCCGTCTACACTGTCCCCTGCTCCTATCCCTGGCATGACATTACTGCTGATACTGCTTCAGGTCTGTGTCCTCAGACACGGCTAAAAATGTTTTTATTTATATGTCTGTGCTCTAAGACGTGACAGAGTAACCTTTTGTGTACGTACGCCGAGGTTTGTCCAGGACAGCTTCTCCCTACAAAAATGGGTTCCTTGGCTCGTCGTCAAAATGCGTTGTCTGCATTTTAAGCAGGCACTCTCAGCCATAGACGGTCGGAAGGCATTTCCTTGTTTGTTATTGTTGCGCTTTATTGAAAGGGAAAACTCGGGCAAATTAAAACTTAATCGCGGACTTCCCGTGCTGCGATAAGTACTGCGCTGTGTGATTACTCTCCCACTACGCCCACCAGAACGGACAAAGTGTGCCGAAGAAACTTTCTTCATTTTCGCTGATTAATGGCTTATTAGTAGCGTCTTGTTAGCAGGCGTTGATCGACGCGCCGGAGCGAACGCGGACGACGCCGGACAGAAGGGGCTCTGCGTTCCTCAGCCCCAGCCCGTTAGCCTAGCCCGTTAGCCCAGCCCGTTAGCCTTCTGTGGACTTCGGTATTGATTTCTCCGTGGTTTGAAATGGCGGTTTATACCCGCAGAACTCAGAAAGCAGAGCCGGGCTTTCGCAGACAGACCTGCTCTGTGCTGCTGGCGGGAAGACCCGGGTCTGCAGGGCTGCGCGGCGTCTGGCTCTCTCACCGCCTGTCAATCACAGCCCTTTACTTCCCCCCGGACTCCGCCGGCTTTGATGCGCCTCGGAGAAAAGCGCGACTCCCACGCGGCGAACCCTTTGACTCCCAGGCAGCAAATCTTTGATTCCTGTACGGCAAACCTTTTGACTCCCGCGCGGCGAACCCTTTGACTCCCACGCGGCGAACCCTTTGACTCCCACGCGGCGAACCCTTTGACTCCCAGGCAGCGAACCCTTTGACTCCCAGGCAGCAAACCCTTTGACTCCCGCACGGCAAACCTTTTGACTCCCGCACGGAAACCTTTTGACTCCCGCGCGGCGAACCCTTTGACTCCCGCCCGGCGAGACGACGGCTTCAGCCGCTAACGATGTCGCGGTCCTTTCAGAGTGCCCCCCCCCCCCCCCCCCCCGCTCTGACCTCACGCCCACTGCTGTGCGGCAGCTCTAACAGAGGCCGGCGACGGTCATGTGCTCCGTCTGGTCTCGAAGCCTCCAGTCTGGTCGGTACGGTTTGAACGCCGTGGCCCCAGCCGAGACCCGGCGGCCTTCGGAGTTCCTCCCGCGCGTCTGGCGCCGAGCGGAACCCGTCTTTCTCTGGTCCTGTCGTGGGCGTCGTCTCAGAGGGTGCTCGACTGCGAAATCGTGGCGGAAGGGGACGGCAGCTTGTCGATAACGGCGTCCTCTGCCAGCCTGTAGCTCCTCGAGTCACATCGGTTTCCCTTGGCGAGTGTGCCTGTTATCTTGAGAGGGACGTTGGTTATCTTCAACAACACTTGGGACGAGGAGATAAAATCTGAGCAGACGGTCACCCCCCCCCACCCCCCTCATCGGTGAAAGTGACTCGCATGCCCACTACCCCCTGATTTATTTCCACAAACTCAAGGTGACTGGTTCCAGCCCCCCCCCTGTATGATGAGTCAGAACTTCTGGAACATTCCAGAAGAAAAAGAAAACGAAACAAAAAAAAAAAGCGAATGTTGAAGCAGCAGGCTTTTTGTTTGAAATTCCTCAGAAAGGCACGCGTGACTTCCTGGAGTGTCCTTCCCTAAAATGCAGACGGTGGCCGTGCAGCACGCTTCCCCCTCTCCAGTCCGCGCTGTCTGGGTTTCGCTGCCCGGAGAAAAAAGAAAAGAGTAAAGACACTCTGGAGACGTTTCCGGTCGTGTCTGCGCGAGGACGAGACGGAGTGTCCGAGCCAAACAGGAAAAGCGTCCCCTTTTTTCAGAACGCGCAGCGATCTCCCAAAAACTGGGTTCATAACAGGCGGCCTGAGGCCAGTCCTGGTCCCCCTCCTGGTGTGTTTCTGTCCTGCTTCCTGCTCCGGAGGAGCCACGATTCGGCGAGTCGCTGCCTTCACTGATCCCATTTAAACACCCCTCTGTGCCCTGCGAGAGGGCTGCACCCACGCTGGGTTTGGAGCTGCACCCCCGCTGGGTTTAGGGCACCCCGCACTTGGCATTTCGGCTGGTACGGGCCCAGCCATCAGATGTTTACACGACGCTGTTTGGTCCTACTGTGGCCATGTCAGGACCCTCACAGGGCTAAACCATGCACACCCCCCCCCCACCCCCCCCCACCCCAACTCAGCCAATCAGGGATGCTGTAGAAGTGCCAGGTTTCTGCCCCCAACCACCCGGCCCAGCCAATCAGGGATGCTGTAGAAGTGCCAGGTTTTTGCCCCCCCCACCACGCGGCCCAGCCAATCAGGGATGCTGTAGAAGTGCCAGGTTTCTATCAGTCCTCAGTTGCGATAAAGAAGAAAAGTGAAAGCCGCTCTTCCGTGCAGGAAAGGCGGGTCTTTAGCCTCTGGCGCTGTGATGTGTTTATCTCCAGACTGGCAGCCAGAGTGTGTTCATGGCTGTCTGCACTCACATTAAAGTCCTTTGCCAGAAATGGGTCTTTGCTTGCTGTAGTCCCACACAGCTGATATGAGTCTCTGGGACAGAGGAAAGAATGGGAGCCTTTTGAGAACAGAACGATCAATGAGAAAGGGAAATCGCTGCGGTAGGGGGTAAAGAGTAGGGGGTAGTGTGTAGTGGGTAGGGGGTAGGGGTACAAGGGGCGAAGGTGTACCCGGGTGTCTGAGTGGCGCCTCCTTTTGAGAACAGAACGATCACTGAGAAAGGAAAGCGGAGGTAGCGGGTGGAGGGTAGCGGGTAGGGGGTTGCGGGTGGAGGGTAGCGGGTAGGGGGTTGGGGGTAGTGGGTGGAGGGTAGCGGGTAGGGGGTTGGGGGTAGTGGGTAGTGGGTTGGGGTTTGGGGGTAGAGGGTTGAGTTTTGGGTTGCAGGTAGTGGGTAGGGGGTAGTGGGTAGTGGGGGGTTGGGGTTTGGGGGTAGAGGGTTGCAGGTAGCGGGTCGGGGCTCACGGGCGCAGGTATACCCGGGTGTCTGAGTGGCGCTGCTCTCGCCCAGCCTCAGATGTCCAGCGGACACGCGGGCGGAACCAGCGAGGAGCAGCAGCTGTACTGGGCCAAGGGCACGGGCTTCGGCACGGGCTCCACCGCCTCGGGCTGGGACGTGGAGCAGGCCCTCACCAAGCAGCGCCTGGAGGAGGAGCACGTCACCTGCCTGCTGCAGGTGAGCCCCGCCGCCGCGCCACCACAGCGCCACCTATCTGTAGGGAGGTCACATAGACTGTAGCGTCACATGTCATCTGAACATTGTGAGAGAAGTTTGAGTCCTTCGACAATAATAGTATTTGGAGAGATGTATGTGGGACAGATATGTGCTCCTTTCAGATTATGCCTGTGATATGAATATTCCCTGTGTTATGTATGTTTGTTATGAATGATCTGTTACACGTGTGTGAAGAAAGTCCTGTGTTATGAATGTGTGTTAAGAAAGTCCTGTGTTATGAATGTGTGTTAAGAAAGTCCTGTGTTATGTATGGAGGAGACGTGTCTGTCCGTAGCCCCGCCCTTATCTCAGTACGTTGTGCCCCCCCTCGCCCCCCCCCCCCCCCCCCCCCCCAGGTCCTGGCCAGCTACATCAACCCGGCGGGCTGCGCGGGCCCCGGGGGGGAGGCCCCCGTGGGGGAGAGCCGGGGCCACAACAGCAACGCCCTGCCCTCGGTGCTGCAGGAGCTGCTGAGCCAGTCCTGCCTCATCCCCGCCATGTCGTCCTACCTGCGCAACGACTCCGGTGAGCGCCGCCGCCGTTTCCTGGGTTACGGGGGGTGTGGGCGGGGCGTTCGGGGGCCCTTTACGGCCGTGGAGTTTAACGAGCGCGGGGTATGCTGGGGAACGCCGCTTCCTCTGATTGGTGGATTCATTTGATGTTCCTCTCTCTCCCCCCCTCCCATCCCCCCGGTTTCGCCCGCTGTGAGTCTGGCTTTCCCCCTCCACATCCCAGTCGTAGATCCGACTGGCGGTTCACGGTTCGCTGTTCACGGTTCAGGGTTCACTCAGAGGTCCTGTTGCCGTGCGCTTTGTGAACGCAGGCGGTGACAGGTTATGCGACCTTCGCGTCGCCGTCAGCTAAACGGGGCGCTGGGTCGCTGCCAGCTCCCGCCTCTTCCCTCCAGCTCCCGCCTCTTCCCTCCAGCTCTCTCCTCTTCCCTCCAGCTCCCGCCTCTTCCCTCCAGCTCGCACCTCCAGTCCCAGGTTCTCCTTGCTAACCGCCCTCTTTGAGCCGACGCCGTTCGGCTGGGAAGCTGGCTGTTTGCACGGCTTTCCGCATCACCGACCGTGCCCCCCGTCCACCAGCAGGTGGCGCCCTAGCGTCTCGCTATGAAGCGAAGAGGGGGAAGCGTTGCATTGTTTCTTCCTCGAGACCCGAAGTGCTGCCTCCAATTAATTCAGAAAAACTTGAAGCCATTTTAATTAGACAAATCTACAGATATTTATCCCCATTTATTATGTAGTCTGTGTAGGCGGGATGAAGAGAAAAAAGAAAAGCTCTTATTTAATTAGAGGTTACTTATTTGCCGCGGTTTGGGTGTAATTATTTTTCGGGAAACGGCGCTGAATCTCCGTTGTGCCTGCGCTGAGAGACGAAGGCTCCTCGTGTGATAAGGGAGCTCGTTCCGATGCGGAATCGCGCGCTTTTCTTGTTTAATGTTGGGAATGTGCAAATGGCCGTCTGGTCCAGGCTCCGCTGTGTGAGGGGAATGTTTTTACGAGGGCCCCGGAAACCTCCGGAAGCTTTTCTCTGAGGCTTCGTGGTCAGACGGCAGCGCTCGCAGGAGTTGGCGGAGTAAACGAGCGCCCCGGAAGGTCCTGGAAGGTCCCGGAAGGTCCCGGAAGGTTGCGTGCGTTGTGTCCTGTCCTGTTTCCAGAGGTTAATGTATAAATGTGGCAGTATTTCTCCTGGAAAAAATATGAGGAATAAGAATATGTGTGTTTTAATCAAACTGGTGAAGCCGGGTCCTGGGGTTTTCTGCTGTTCATTGCGCACGATTGGAATTTCATTTGCACGGTGTCAGAATGATTGTTTCTTCGTATGCCCCCTCTTCGTTGGCATTGCTGGCTTGTGCAAATGTACACTCTCGGTGCTGCGCAGGGGTCAGCGAGCGGGCCTCTCCTTCAGTGGAGATCCACTTGTGTAAATGGGTTATGTGTGAAGTAGGTAAGCGAAATCGCTCAGGATAAGAGCATCTGCAGGATGCCTAAAAACATTGCAGGTCTGCTTTGGGTGCATGTCGTGCTTGCAGTTGTAAAGGGTGGAACCTGTGCCTTGAACACCACACACACAGCTTTATTGGTCTTGCTGGTTATCAGCTGCTGTGCTGCTGGTTGATAATTGTTTTCCACCCATGTTACAGTTTGTAATGTCCCCTGTACTGTACATGTGGAGAGGAGGTGTGAGCATTGTTTCAAATGAACGATAAAGCCAGACCAGTCTAATATCTGAACGTTTTTATTTTATCAGTGTTTTTATTTAAACATGGTTCCTCCCCCCCACACACACACACACACACACACACACACACATACCGAAATCACAACAGTCCCCCGTTCTGAGTTTTGCTTTCCTTGAGCTGGAAAAAATCGGCCCACACAACACAAACAGCGTAACAGTAAACAGTCCAGTGTGTTACAGTATCAGAGCCTCGCTTCCTGTCCGCCGTGTCCAGCTGGGTCCGAAGTGACGAATGACAGCCGCGCCTTGATTTATGTGACGGAAGCGGTACCCCCCCCCCCCCCCCCACCCCCCTCGGGACGTACCGCCCGCCCCTCCGCCATCTTGCTCCCCGCTCTTAATCTGCGCGTGGGGACAGCGTGCGGCGCCCTGTCCCCTCATCCGTCACTGTCGCCCGGGGAACGCATCACGCCCCAGCCGCTGCCTCCATCACGGGACCTTAACCCGTTAGCCGGAGGGAGATGCCTTTTAGTGTCCCCGCCACACTCGTCCCTCTCCATTTCAAATCTTCATTTCTCTTTTCTTTTCTTTTTTTCCCCCTCCCTTCTTCCTCTCCTCCGCCCCTCCCCCTCTTCACGCGCGTGTGAAGTCGCAGTTAGCGAAACGTGGCACAATTAGCCCCAGCTTTGTGTGTCGTAGATGTGGAATGGGAAGACTTGGGGGGGGGGTTGGGGGGGGGGGGGGGGGGCTCTCTGTTGTAAAGTGTCAGGAGCGCTAATGTGCTGAAGCTATTAATGAAGATCATTTAGCTCCATGTAATTACACCCCCCCCCCACATGAGCAAATAGATATGATTGAAGATTACTCCCCTCTCTGAGTGTGACTCTGAGCACCATTTACTGTCACTCAGCATAACTGCCACTGGAAACTGACACGGTCAGTACTCCTGATAGCACAGACAGGCCTTTATATGCATGACCCAACAGCACAGACTGGGCTTCATATGCATGACAACAACAGCACAGACAGGGGTTCATATGCATGACCCAACAACACAGACAGGGCTCTATGTGCATTACCCAACAGCACAGACACGGTTTTATATTCCTGACCCAACAGCACAGACAGGGCTTCATATGCATGACCTAACGGCACGTAAACCTCTGCTGACCTCTGCAGGATGGGTAGTAAAATGGTTGGGTCGCCCTCATCTGTGGGTTTTCTCTTCCCACAACGCATTGCACGTTCAGGCCCTAACTGGATTTGGACCCTCCCATGAAGCAACAGTGGGGGAAAGACAGTACTCTGTGTGCTGAATGGAAGCTGCTCATTTCCACTCGTTGGATGGTGTGGCTTTTCCTTTTCCTTGGGTGGTGGGGGGAGGGGGGGGGGGGGGGGGTTTGTTTTGTTTGGGTCCCTCCCCCTCCACGTCATCGTATGACGCAAGTGTTCCACGCTGGTGGCGTAGTGTTGCTGTGATAAGCAGCTGCCCTCGTAAAAAAGAATAAATAAATAAAACAGACTGCCCCCCCTCCCCTCGCCCCCCCCCCCCCCCCCCCCGCGGTCCGGTGCTCCGGCGGCTCCCCGCGCGCGGACGCCGTCAGCAGGAAGCGGACGAGGCGGCTGTAAATCGAGCGGGACCGCGGCCGAGCGCGGCGAGCGGCTGATTTACGGCCGCCGTGCGTGAGCGCGTGTTTTTACGGCCGCTTGGCTGGGGCTGGGGAGAGGCGGGCTGTGAGGGTACAGCGTGTACGATCAGCTCGCCGCCGCCGCCGCCGCCGCTGCTGCTGCTGCCACCGATAGGCTCCCCCTCTCCCTCTGTCTGTTCTGTACCACGGTACACACACACACACACACACACGCACACACACATAAACACACACATGCACGCACGCACACATACACACACGCATGCATTACTACCCCCTTTATGCATGTAAACATGCACAAAAATTAGACACACTGCCTATCTGTTAATACACGCGCACTCAGTGCTCTCTATACACACACACACACACACTCAGTGCTATATGCATGCACGCACAGACACCCACATACAGTGCTCTGTGCGCACACACACACACGCACGCACGCTGGCACACATAAACAAACACTCGCACACACACGCACGCACACACACACACACAGTGCTCTCTGCGCACACACACACACACACACACACACAGTGCTCTCTGCGCACACACACACACACACTCTCAGTGCTCTATGCACGCACACTCACACATTAGCCAGGGGGAGAGGTGCTGAACGCTCTTCAGCGGTGTGTGAGGGGACAGTGGCTCTGTGCTGAAATGGAAGGCTTGTTCTGGAAGCCCTGCTGTGGCTAATTTAGCTGCTGTAGCTGATTTACCAGCTGTACTGTTGTAGCTGCTGTAGCTGATTTAGCTGCCGCAGCTGATTTAGCTGCTGTACTGCTGTAGCTCTTGTAGCTGATTTAGCTGCTAGCGGTTGTAGCTGCATTAGCGGTTGTACCTGATTTAGCTGCATTAGCGGTTGTTGCATAGCGGTTTACCTGATTTAGCTGCGGTTTAGCTGATTTAGCTGCATGGTTGTAGCTGATTTAGCTGCATTAGCGGTTGTAGCTGATTAGCGGTTGTAGCTGATTTAGCTACCTAGCTGATTTAGCTGCATTAGCGGTTGTAGCTGATTTAGCTGCATTAGCGGTTGTAGCTGATTTAGCTGCATTAGCGGTTGTAGCTGATTTAGCTGCATTAGCGGTTGTAGCTGATTTAGCGGTTGTAGCTGATTTAGCTGCATTAGCGGTTGTAGCTGATTTAGCTGCATTAGCGGTTGTAGCTGATTTAGCTGCATTAGCGGTTGTAGCTGCTTTAGCTGCTTTAGCTCTGCGTTCGGTGCCATGTGCTACTCTGACAGCGAGCCCGCGATCGAGACCGATATCGCTGGCGCTTTCGTCCCTCTGCCTTTAACATGCGTGCCGTGTGCCTGACCCATCCCCTCCATCACAGCTGAACATGACCGGCTGCCGCTTCTCACTGGTGCGTTTGATGTGGAGCGCTCTGACTGGACTACACTCTGTAATTATAGCAGCTATTTTACAGGAGAAACCACAGTGCAGCAGCACCTTATCACACTCTGATAAAATGACCCATAGTAACCCCGTACCCCCTAGAATTCAAATGACCCATAGTAACCCTTCCACACAGAGTTACACGCAGTACCCAACAACAACACAGTATTATATATGACCTACAGTACCCCTCTACCACACAGAATTTAAATTCCCCAGTCTACCCCCCCACGCCATAGAATTTAAATTCCCTCCTGTACCCCACTACCAGGGAGAATTTATATACCCCACTGTACCCTCCTACCCCATAGAATTTAAATTCCCTCCTGTACCCCACTACCAGGGAGAATTTATATACCCCACTGTACCCTCCTAGCCCATAGAATTTAAATTCCCTCCTGTACCCCCCCACCCCACTGTGGAAGCCCTGCCTCCGTAGCCAGAGCTCGGGCTGTGTGATGTCGTGTGCACGCGTGCGGTTGGGACCTGAGGCGAGGCTTCTGGCCGTTTTCTGCCTGGATGCTAACATCACGCCGCTCCACGCAGTCAACCCCCGCCGCCCCCCCCCCCCCCCCCCCTTCACCCTTCAGACCCGCCGAATCAACAGGCAGAGCAGCATCCCAGCCCTGACTGACAGCTGTCATCGCCGTGGCAACCGCGGGCCCCCCCCCCCCCCCCCCCCTCGTCAGCGCGAAAAAGCCCCCCCCCCCCACCACCCCCCGGCCAGTGACCGATGACTCGCGTAACGGCGTTTGCCAACTTACACCAGCCCTCATTACGGGCCGTCACTTCACCTCCGTCAACACATCACTCCATCCGTGAGCCAGCCGCGAAAAACAAAACAACAACAAAAAAAACAAAAACAAAACAACCAACCAACCCCCGCGCGCGTGCGCCAGAGCTCGGCCACCAATCCCCCATCAACACAGCCACGCTTCTCTCATTGACACAGTCGCATTTTTATTGGTCAAATTCACCTATTGCACACAGTACATCTAGAGTTTATTCATAGTATTTATAAAAAGCCTCTCCTGCTTTGTACAGAAACGCACCGCCGACACTGCTCTGAAACCAGAAGAGAACGCACACAGCATGAAAAGCTTCCCCCTTTCCTGTGGACAAGCGCACGGCAGACACTGATCCAGACTGCACAGGTGTCAGGGGGGTCGGTGGCTGTTAGGTATTTGCAACACCGTCCTTTTCCCAGGGGGGGGGGGGGGGGCGGAGAGTGGCCCCCACTACCCCATCTCCCTGTGCCAAATTCATCTCAACAGCCAGCCGGTTTTTTTTTTTTTCCCCCCGTATAAAAATATCTTTCTCTTCCATCCCTTTTTCCTTTCTCTTATTGCAGATCTCCCTCTCTCTGGTTTGGTCTCGAAATACGGACAAAAAAATCAAAAAATAAGGAAGCGTCGTTTATGGCTGGCCGCCCTCTTTTCCCCCAGAGATCTTTTTCTCGGGCGTGGTGGGGAGGGAGGGGGGATAAAATCCGTCGTGGCTTTTGGACACACGCGGGTGACTCTCTGCGAAGCTCCTCGGGCGCCCGGTTGTCAGGGAAACGGTACGGTCCCACGTCTGCCAAAAAGCGCGCTCCCAAAAAAAACAACAAAAAAAGAAAAAACGCCAGTCCCTCACGGTTTGGGTTCTGCGCTGAGCCTCAGGGTCCCTCTGGCGAGGCTCGCCCGTATCCACGGCGACACCGCGCGCGTGTCATTTTGACTCACTGTCCACTCTCAGTCAGTTAATCCAAAAAGCGTTTATAATCCAGTTTAAAAAGAGCGTTTTTTTCTCAGTTTATAGTCTCAACCCCTGTAAGTCACTGGGTCCAGGCGGGAGTGGAGGGGGGGGTTTTTGGGGGGGTGGGGGGGCGTGTTGGGAAGCCGCAGTCCGGCCCCCTCCCGGCGCGCTGCCAGCCGAATGTTATCTCCCCGGCGCCGGTCCCTCTGGGTCTCCCCCGGCCCGGTCCGGAGCCTGTCTCCGGGGGCGACGGCCCGTCATGTCCGCCGCTGTCCCGCTGTCCCGGGGGGAGGGGGGGGGGGGGGGGTGTGGTGGGGGGAGGGGGAGGTGACGGGGGGGGGGGGGAGAGGGGTCGGTAACCCTTCACAGGGTGGTGTAGATGTAAACGAAGACGATGACGAACAGGTTGAGGAAGGTGCCGACGATCCCCAGCATGGCCAGGATGGACTCCTCTCGCTCCTCCTTGCCCTCCTGCGCGCGCACCTCCTCGATGGTGATGGCGGTCGTGCCCATTGTCACGGCCGAGAGCCTCCTCAGGACGCTGGCAGTTACCTGGGACGGACAGAGACACAGCACAGGGACAGGGACTGTGTCAGACCCAGAGAGGCAGGCAGCGGCGCGCTTAGACGAACAGCCGATCCGCGCGCCCCCCCCCCCCCCCCCCCCCCCGCCAGGCTCCGCCGCGGATCGGCGAACGCAGGCGACTCGGAGAGAACACAGGCACTGAGACACAGCTCCCCTCACGCTGCGCTGCTGTGCTCTGCGTTCCTGTTTGACCACGCCGCCTACGCCGCGGCGCGGGGAGCAGCGCAGGGAGGCGGGGAGCGAGCCCAGCCGTGTTCCAGTCCGCCGCGTCGCCGATAGCAACTTCTGTTAGCGGGAAACTCGCCGCGCAAAAAGCCCCTCGACAACCACAACAACAACAGCAGCAGCGAGCGAGCCTGATTGATTGGCCGCCCGGGTACCTGTCAGAAACACAAAGGCGTCCGGCGCCAGCGCGTCCAGTCATCCCCCCCCAGGTGAGCCGCCGCGCGACGCACCCCCAGGGGACCGGGGATCGGAGTGGGGGGGGGGGGGGGGGGGGCGAGGGGGGGTTAAATGGCGCCAGAGCCCCGAACCTGGAGCCGTGAAATCGCACATCGCGGCGGACGAGCTTTCATAAAACAGCGAGCCCCCCTCCCCGCTCCCCCCCTCGCTCTCTCTCTCCCCGCTCCCCTCTCTCTCTCCCTCGCTCTCTCTCTCCCCACCCCCCTCTCTCTCTCGCTCCGCGCGCTCCCCCCATGTGCCCCCCCCCCCCCCCCGGACCCCCGTGCGGAGCAGCAGCTCGGCGGCTGGGCTCTTACCCTACAGCTTGTGAGGAGCAGGTTGACATCCAGCATGCTTTAGTGTCTTCAGCCGTGAGCCATGGCCGGGCGCGGGTCTGCGTTCGGGGGGGTGGGAGTGGGAGTTGGGGTCGGGGGGGGGGGAGGGGGGGGGGAATCCCGCCCGCTCCCTGCGCCGTGTCGATCCCCGGGTCCCCAGCGCCTGCCGTGTCCCCGGCGGCCCCTCGCTGTCCCGCTAACGTTTCGTTTCTCGCCGCTGCCGAAACAAGCCGACTGTTAGCCGCTTCCATCCAGGAGCGCGGCAGATATCCTCTCTCCCCCTGCTCGCTCCCCCTCCCTCTCCACTGCTCGCTCCATCCTCCCTCCCCTCTCCTCCCCTTCCGTCTCCCTCTCCTCCTCCTCCTCCTCCTCCTCCGCGAAGCAGCGCCGCTGTGCCCCCCCTCCTCCTCTTCTTCTCCTCCTCCTCCTCCTCCTCCTCTTCTCCTCCTCCTCTTGTTGCTTTGACCCTGTTAGCAGTTCAGAGCGAGTGAGAGAGAGAGAGAGAGAGAGAGCGGGCGAGCGCGTGTACACGCCCCCCCCCCCCCCTGTCCCTCCCCAGGAGCGCGGTTAGAGGCTTTTAGAGGCGCCGCTCTCCCGCATGGCGTCTGCAGCGAGCCGTCCCGGTGGAGCTGCGCCTGGCCGAGCCGGGGGGCGCCGAGCGTGTCATAACCCCCCCGCAGCCGTCCCAGCGCGAGGGGGGGGGGGGCGAGGTGGCGATGGACGAGACGCTGCTGCCGCCGCCGCTGTTCCCCTTCCTGACCGCGCGATTGATCGAGCACGTCGCCGCCGGTGACAGAGAGAGAGAGAGAGGGAGAGAGAGAGAGAGTGAGAGGGGGAGGAAGACAGGATGAGAAAGGAGAGAGAGAGAGAGAGAGAGATGCGAAGCGACCCTTCTGCTCGCCGCGGTGGTGGAAATGCGTGCTGCTCGTCCTGCCCCTTTGTCAGCTGCCTCCCCGCTCTCTCGCCGAAAACCTGCCGAGCCGAGGAGGTGGGGAGGAGGAGGAGGTGGAGGAGGAGGAGGAGGAGGAGGAGGGGACAGGGGAGGAGGTGGCTTAGCTTAGACCGGGAAAGGGGGGCGGACCAGCGATGGCGGGGGGCGGGCTGAATGGGGGGGTTGTTGGGGTGGGAGGGGGAAGGGAGGGGGAAGAGAGGCGGGGTTGTTGGGGTAGGAGGGGGGACCAAGGGGGGGTGCAGCAGAAAGATCTGGTCTTCAGGGGAGCTCGCGAATCGGGGCTTTGAAAAGCAGCGGAGCTGCCCCCCCCTTTGTCTGAATCTGCCCCCCTCTGCCCCCCCCCCCCCCCCCCTTCCCCTCCCGGGAGCCTCGGGGGGCTTTTGTGCGGGGCTGGCTGTGTTCACACAGCGCTGCGCGGAGCAGCAGAGAGCAGCAGAGCGGCAGAGCAGAGAGCAGCAGAGCGGAGAGCAGCAGAGCAGAGTTTCGTCTGTTCACACGCGGCTGCTCGCCCCAGCCCGTACGTACGGCTGGTACCAGTACGGCGGGATCTCTGGGTGCTGCGCGCTCGCCGCCGTCCGCCGCTTCCCCCCCCCCCCCGTCTGTGCGATGAGTCACCCTCACTGCCCCCCCCCTCACGCGCGGCGGTCGCTCCAGCCGGGTCTCGCTACCGTTTCCTTTCCTCCCCCTCCGTCGTTCGGATCGTGTGAACGATGAGGGCGCGCGCTTTTTCCCGCCGCTGAAATTCGCGGCTCGTTCCTCCGGAGGTGACGGCGGGTGCGTGAGCCTCGCGGCTCTGGTGGGACGGGCGGGTATCTGATGCACATCAGGGTTACGCAGGAATACTGATGGAATTCGTTTTAGTTTAGTTTTTTTGGGGTATCGTTAGCTCACTGTTATGCTAAGCGCGCGTCCCTGTAAACAGCCTCTCTCTGTGCAGCTCTGCCGCTGTGGGGAACAGGAAGAGCTCTACTGCACGTGCCTGAACTCGGTCTTCCCTGTGTTCACGCGCAGATCGTTTCCACTGCGCTCATTGTGATAAATGCAATAAGGTTTCATGTGATTTTTCTGTATTAGCAACGGCACTAATACTATTATGGGAGTTGTGTTGCTTAATTGCCGTAGTTATAATGTGATGTCCGGTTCCTAATGTTCTATTGGTTGGTTAATTGGATTTCGTTGAATTGAAAAAGAATAACTCGATCCAAATGGTTTCTGTGTGGGCCAGAGAGAGTTACAAAGTTTGGTTTTGTATGAAGTTTCCGTACTGTACAAACTCTTTTAGGAACAGGAAGTGATACATGGATACAGCCAGAAACGCGTATTAAAATGCAGGTACTGTGAGGACCAGCTCCATTTTCTTACAAGAGGTATTCAGTTCACTTGTGTAGCAACTGTGTCTCTTTGGGGTTCGTTAAACTAAGTCACAGCATTATGAGGTGCCTCTGCAGTGCTAGTGTGTAGCTTGCTAATGTTGTTTGCTAGCTAACCGTAGCCCACCCTTAACTTGCTAAGTAGCTAAGCTAGGTATTTCCTGTTTACCCCAGTAGCTAGACACTTTCATTTTCTTTTCTTTGTAATTGTGCTTGGCTATTTGGCTAGCTTACTGCCTCATCATTCATTTGCCTCATAACATGGACAGCCTTTTGGCTTAATCCTTGGTTTCCCAAACCAAACGAGTCATTTTTGAGTCCAATAATGTTACCCTGTGCTAATAGGAATTTTGTGAGTAATTGTTCATGCCTCGGGAAGGGGCCAATGTAGCGCCCTCCTCCCCAAATCCCCCAAATCCCTCAACTGTACTGTAATTCCCAGCAGCATTAATCCACACAGTACAGTACTGTAATTCCCAACAGCATTAATCCACACAGTACTGTGCTGTAATTCCCATCAACATTAATCCGTACAGTACCGTACTGTAATTCCCATCAACATTAATCCGTACAGTACTGTACTGTAATTCCCAACAGCATTAATCCATACAGTACTGTACTGTAATTCCCAACAGCATTAATCCACACAGTACAGTACTGTAATTCCCAGCAGCATTAATCCACACAGTACAGTACTGTAATTCCCAACAGCATTAATCCACACAGTACAGTACTGTAATTCCCAACAACATTAATCCATACAGTACTGTACTGTAATTCCCAACAGCATTAATCCACACAGTACAGTACTGTAATTCCCAGCAGCATTAATCCACACAGTACAGTACTGTAATTCCCAATAGCATTAATCTACACAGTACAGTACTGTAATTCCCAACAACATTAATCCATACAGTACTGTACTGTAATTCCCAACAGCATTAATCCACACAGTACAGTACTGTAATTCCCAACAACATTAATCCGTACAGTACTGTACTGTAATTCCCAGCAGCTGCACTGGGGCCTGTGTGGATATGTGCAGTGGTTAAGTGGGCCAGGTCAGGCTTGCTCACAGTTGCACCCCATCGCTTGTGACGTTTCCAAAGCAGAAAAAGGACCTGCTGTTCACGATGAGTGTTTGTAAAGCACTCTGCTTTTTGTGCCTTCTACTACTGTGTCTCTAAAGACATTTCCTATCACATATATATTTTATTCTAGATTTTTTTTTTCCCCACTATTTTTTTTTTTTTGTGTTGCTCATTATTGTTTTGACAGACACGTCACGTTGTGAGAAATCTAATTTCTCATATAAATTCATGGAAAACTCGGAAAAGTGAGCGACTTGCCATTTGGGAAAAGACATTAGGCGGCGTATGGTAATCAAACATGGCTTGTTTGCCCTGCCGATATCTTTCGGCTGAAAGGATCGGAATGCTTTTATATTTTACAGCGCCTGTACAGGAAATAGAGCTGTGTAGAATGCATTTGTGTTTTAACAAGCCTGCGTGGAGACTTTTAAGAAATTCTTTTTTTTTCTGAAGTCCTGCTTTAAGCCTGGAAGAAGGATCAGATTTAATAATAAAGTAGCGTAATGAGTTTTCGAAATGAACCGCTCGGTGTCATTTGTCTCTCTGTACCGAGTGCTTGCTAGGACTGTTTCAGCCTTACCTCCCTGATTAAGGGAATGTTAAATGACACGTTTCCTTTGATCACACAGTAATAAGCACATTGGTGATCTGCGATAATTGCAGTCTGCAGACTTCAGTCATAACTTGGTGAATTATCCCTCTGGACTGCTGTGGAGACAAATGAACTGCGGTCCAAGCCGACAGCCGCCTGCTACGCATCCACCAATCAGCAGCCAGTTTAGAACTGAGCCAATCAGAGAAGAGAAATTACAGTCTTTCTTGGCTTATGTTCCTTTTTGACAGACGTTGAAATTACACGTCTTTCGATCGTAATGTAATAACCATATTCAGAGGACTTCAAAAAAACTGTTTTATTCCCTTTTCCGCTGATGGATGTACACGCGTCCTTTGTCAGATAATTGGTATCGGCGGACTCCAGTCATAATAACGTAGCAAATTGCCGCGGCGACCGATTACAGTAAATTAACAGCGACGCAAGTCTGCGGCGTCGGGCTCCCCCCCGCCACGGCAACCAATTTAAAGCGTGTCAGATCCGAGAAGTCAAATTAGACCCGCGGAATGAACGATCGGGCGTCCCCGGTGTTCTGTTGCACTCTGGGAGCGCGCGAGGGTGTGATGTAGTGCTCCCCGGAGGAGGCGGCGAGAGCCTGTCTCTAATATGTTCACAGCATGGATTAAAGACTCATTACCGCGTGAAAATGCAACAGCGCGTTATCGACGTTCTCTGCGCCTCGGATGCCGGTTAAGGTGAGGTAATCATTCCCCCCCCCCCGCGCGCGCTCTACGTGGGCGATGTAGCGAGCGCCAGTTCCTCAAACTTCGCTCCGTCACGGCTCCTCTTCCCGTGCTGCTGACTGAACGGGTCAGCGGCGAATATATCGCCGCTCACTTACGCGGATTGATGTTCGCGGAGATCGCGGCGGAGGTTTACGCTCTCTCACGCGCGGTCTTAGCGAGGACGGGCCGGACAGGCCTGGATGAGGAGTAATGGATTTGTGAACGGACAGAGGGCTCTTCTGTGCTCCGACAAAAGAAATTGCTTCATTTCGGCTGTCTGCTTCCAAGCAAAGAACAAAAAATTTATCTCTGAAACAAACAAAAAACACTCTGCAATCAACCAGTTGTCATGATGTACCCACCGTGACAGTTGTGTAGATGCGGTGGGGGTGGGGTGGGGGGGGGTTCAGAGGATACAAACGGCAATCAACCAGTTGTCATGATGTACCCACCATGACAGTTGTGTAGATGCGGTGGGGGTGGGGTGGGGGGGAGATCAGAGATCTACTTGAAAAGAGATTAATGGGCTTTAGAGTTTACAGTTTATAGACTGGCTCTCTGTATTGACGTGCTTCACACTACCTGTTGGTGTGAGGCTGTTCTGTCCCCAGCAGGCCCAGTAGATCCCAGTCAGAGTCATGATCCCGGGGGGATTGTGTGAAATTCGGGGTTTGGAAACCGAGGGGCCCAGTGAGGGGCCCTGTCGCCATGGTGCGCTTCATGCATCACCTGAGCTGATCTCACTCGCTGCACACGCGCGCGAACACCTCGGGATTAACCCCCGCTGCGCCGTGTAGCTCCGCACGTAACCGTTTCTCCTGGACTCGCGCCAGCTCGGAGAAAATAATTCTGATAATAACTTAATTTTGGATGAAAGCAGCATGCACACCCCCCCCCTGTGAGAAAGGACGAGGCCCTGGTCCTCCTGGCCGCTCCGGGACGCCCTGCTCACAGGTCCTCCTCACGCAGGGACCTCTTCTGCGCGCTCGGCCGCGAAAACCCGCCAGACACGTCCCGACTAGTGGGCGTGGTCTGCGGTGTCCTTCCTCCACCCCCGGGACCGTCCCAGGCGTTGCTGTCCATCCTTCTGTCACCCTTTAAAAAAAAAAAATAAAAAAAAAAACATGTTCTTGGTTGTCCAATCAGCTTGAAGGATAGCCACCCAGCATGCACTCCCCCCTCTTTACACACGGTGTAGCCGCAACGCGCTCGTTAGCCGGCCCGCTCAGCCCGTTGCCGGGCGCACGTACGCCGTTCGTCTTGCGCAGGACCCGTGTAAACGCACAGCACTCGAAGGACGACTTTGCGGCTCTCCCGCTTACTCGCAGTAATCCCGCTCTGGGGCGAGCGGCGCTAATCAGCGCTAAGTGCTAATCGGTCACGTTGGGTCGGGAGCAGAACGCGCGCCGGGCCTCGTGTAAAGCAGGGATGTGATGCGGTTCATTATTATGATTACTGTTACCTGCCGATCTCTCCTTTGCAGTGAAATGATTTTCTCCGCGGATTAGATAAAAGCTAATTAAATTCTTGGTCGAGGCCGGCCTCTTAACGGTGCTCCTCTGTTTGCTTCGCCGTTCCGAGTAAATATTTTACTGTTGGGTCTTAATTAGTTTTTTTAGTTTTTTTTTTTTTAGGTTTCTGGTTGTTTGCTGCTGCACCTAACTTATTCTGTGTGTGCGAGACTGAGCTCATTTCCATATGGCGATTTGCATAATGGGGCGAGGTTCTCTTTAAAAGATGCCCTTTTTAAGTTCCATAAAAAGCCCCCGTTCCCTCCGTCTCCCCGCACCGTAAAATACCAAATGTCACTCCCCGGGTTGCCAGGTTTAATAAGGGATCGGGCGAAAGTGAGAGCAGAACTTATTCCTCCCTCTGAGTTGACAGGGAGGCCGGGGCTAAATTGGACGGTGTCTGATGTGGGAGACAGTTGGCGAGAGAGGGGTTTTTAATTAAAGGTGAGAGGCATGAGGAGGCGTGACAGGGAAGGCTCCGCCCCCGGAGGAGAGGGGACGAGGCCACTGATTGGCTGCCGTGGACCTGTCTGTGTTTTGCCTGCACAAACAAAATATAGGCTTTTTAAAAAAATCCTCACCTGTTTTCAGATGGCCTTTCGTATGAATTGGACTTTCATTACCAGTCGAATGCATTCTTGGGCTGTGTAATATTGTTTACTCTGCAGTAGTGATGCAAAAAATGTAAATGTTTAAATAATATTGAAGCATTTCAAGTAAATTTCATGTGAAATATTGATGCTTGAATGGTGTCCTGCGCAGCACAACTGCTACCAAATTCTCATCGCTAAAAAAAGCCGTTACGTGCAACTAGCTCTTAAACAGACGAAATGCGCCGACAGCCAATTGCCATTCTGAGTACACAAGTCAGTGGAATTTTCAAGGTGATAAAAACTATTTTCAGGATGCAGATACTTGGTATGTGGTGCATGTCCACGAGGAGCTTTTCTCTGGCGCTGTTCGTGGTACAGCATACAAGCCGTGGGGTTATCTACGCGCTACACTGGCTTCGCAGCCCGAAGAGATGGGCTAGCTTTTGTGTGCATGTTTAAAGGTAATTTCTGTGAATTTAATGAGAAAATGTGCTGTTATTATTCGTAGAATGATTAGTCATTTAAGCCAATTTGAAAGCGTGGTTAATTGTAATCATTAAGAAGCTGAACAATGAAGGCCCTAATTTGCAGAGAAAGGCTTTGAACCGTTTTTGCTGCTGGTGGTGGACTGTGAGTAGATTGGTTTTGTGCAACCTAAGAAAAGCTGTTAAAGTAGCATTTCTGTAACAAGAGGTGTTTTTTTTATGGGAACAGGGTCAAATATGGAACGGACAAACCTGTTCTAATGAAACAGAATGTGACTAAAATTATGAGTTTGAGGGTACATTTTCTCCTCAGATCTCTGATCCCACGGTCTGACTTTGAGACCAGTGTCACTGCAGCAATCAAAATGTAGCATTACGCTGTTTTAAAGCTGCCTGTTTTCTTTGTCAGTAAAAAAAAAAAAAAAAAAAAAGCTTTTTTTTTTTACCCGGCCACATGTAACATATTACTCATTTTGACATTAGGTCCTTGTGTCAATAGCGTCCCCCTGTTTACAGGTAATAAGTACATGTTTGTCTTGCGGCGCTGTTTTGAAATTATTGCCCCAGCTTTTTTCCACGCGGGTCGTGTTTATTCAGCGGCCCTAAAGAAATCAAGATGCATTATGGGAGTTGTCAGAAGGAACTCCGTCCCGTCGGCGAACGCACAAAGGGCAGCATTTAGCGGCCCTGAAGAAATCAGGATGCATTATGGGAGTTGTCAGAAGGAACTCCGTTCCGTCGGCGAATGCACAAAGAGCAGCATTTAGCGGATGAGTGCTCCTGGAGCGGAGGCCTTGACCAGGCCTGGTCAGGGGGGGGCTGCTGCGTCTCCAGGCAGCCATTACCCGAAAGCTTCCTCTCTTTACCACTGAAGGGCTGGCCCATTAACAGCCACTCACGTGAGAGCTGCTCCGGGTTCGACACGATTATCTTTGGGGGGAGCCGAGGGGCTTGGACAGTGTTCAGCGGCGATACGTTTGGCTGTACACCATTATTCAACTAAACGGTGAAATAGAGCAGTGGTTTATTTATTATTTATTTGTTGAACTCGTGATAAATGTAATGGCTGTGTAAACTGTAATGCTTCCTTCTTTTGACCAAGAGATGACACATTTATAAGAATACCCTTTCCTCAGTTTTTAGCCACTGGCTATATTTATTCAGAAAAAAAACAAAAAAAATGTTTGTGATTGCTTTTTAAATTTTTTTCCCCAAGTACATGTGCAAGAAGTAGGCTACTTGTTGAATGCTGACAGTGTGGTCCAGATTTTGTCACTGCACAGGGAAGTGTAGTCTTCACCTCACCAAAAGTTTCAAAGCAGTTTTAGCTAAACCCACAGTCCATGTGAAAGCTCCGCCCACTTCGGAACACTGTGATGTCATTACAGATTGTAGCCCTCTGGTTTTTTTTTCCCGCTCAAATTTGAATGGGCTGTTTGTATTTGCAGGCCTGTCAAAAGACGTCTGTCGGTTTGGGAGAGGGACTGCATGCCCGCGGTGTTTGCACTGTGCTCCGCACCGACTGCGGTGTGCAGTCACGCGCAGGACGGCGTTTCATGCGCAGCTGGCGCAGGCGGACTGCGCAGTCAGACAGTCAGACTGCGTGGCGGGTGGGGGGGGGGGGGGCATCGCTGCCCAAGCTGCTGCAGAATGCATCGCTGAACAGCGTGGGTTGGTACAGAGACTCGCTACAGACACTGTGTGTGTGTATATATAGGCTGGCAGACAGACAAAAAAAAAGCCCTGCCAAAACGGGCCTGTCTCCCTTTCCCGTGTCAGTCTGCCTCTCCAAACCGCCCCCCAGAACCCAGAGGGGAGTCCGGCAGACAGGGGTGACCCAGATAGTGGCTCTCCGTTTGGCATTTCAGTCTTTGTCCTGTCCTTTCCTTTGGCTCTCTCTATCTTCTCTCTTTTCTCTCCTGTCTCTCTTCTTCTCTCTCTCTCTCTCATCATATTTGGTCTGTTCTGTAGCTGCTCTGAGAGAAATCTTATTAGACTGTGCTCTACTAGCACTGATTTTTCAGGTGTACAAGGCGCAGGCAGCAGCAGTGGCCTCTGTCCCTGGAAAACTGCTGCTTTGCACCATGCTTCACATTCGCTTCCATTCTTTTGTGTTCCATTTGTGTGTGTGTGTGTGTGCGCGTGTGTGCATGCGTGCGCGTATGTGAGGCAGGTTGGTTCCTTTTACTCCTAGGGCGAGAATTTTACTTATTTTTCCGCGGCTGCTGTGATCGGAAGGCTGTAATTGGACGGCCGGTGGATGCAAGTCAGAGATTGGGCCTCATTAGAGGCTGTGGAAATGGACAGAGCCCGGTCGAGAGGTCAGGACTGCGGCTTGAGCGTTGGGCTTCACAAGGGCGCTGTGGGCCTGAGCGGTTAGCTCATTACATACAGCACCTCCTAGTGGAGATACAGGGGCACTGCAGGTAGCGATGATTACGCACCTCCTAGTGTAGCGATTAGCTCATTACATACAGCACCTCCTAGTGTAGCGATTAGCTCATTACATACAGCACCTCCTAGTGTGGCGATTAGCTCATTACATACAGCACCTCCTAGTGTAGCGATTAGCTCATTACATACAGCACCTCCTAGTGGGCGATTAGATACAAGGGCACCTCCTAGGTGGCACTCATTAGGCACCTCCTAGTGTAGCGATTAGCTCATTACATACAGCACCTCCTAGTGGAGATACAAGGGCACTGCAGGGCCTGAGCGGTTAGCTCATTACATACAGCACCTCCTAGTGTAGCGATTAGCTCATTACATACAGCACCTCCTAGTGGAGATACAAGGGCACTGCAGGGCCTGAGCGGTTAGCTAGTTAGATCATTACATACAGCACCTCCTAGTGGAGATACAGGGGCACTGCAGGGCCTGAGCGGTTAGCTCATTACATACAGCACCTCCTAGTGGAGATACAAGGGCACTGCAGGGCCTGAGCGGTTAGCTCATTACATACAGCACCTCCTAGTGGAGATACAGGGGCACTGCAGGGCCTGAGCGGTTAGCTCATTGCATACAGCACCTCCTAGTGGAGATACACCTGTGGAGCTCTGAGGGGTCAGTCTAATGCCAGAGCTTCTGAGACCCCACTGACCGAAAGTGTGCGGATTTATATGCAATTTTTGTGCTTTTCTTGCTCATTCCAAACGTAAATTATAAATATACGTCAACTTGTGAGTTAGATTCTTGGACATCTGAAATCTTATTTTCTAAGGTATTTTTGAAAGTACTTCATCCTTTGGATAATGTGGCTTATTTTGGAGCAATGCAATATCACATCGCATTTCTTGAACGTCGTAGATCGGTAAACGTATTGAAATCTTGAGCTCTCAGATCTTAATTTTTTTTATCGACTACATTTCTACGATGTCAACTATTCCTGTAGGTTAACTATTCGTTTTGACAGCGGTTGTGAAGTGTGAAGCTTTATGAACGAAAATATTACAC
>CM045900.1:4872500-4977500 GCA_025169545.1 Anguilla japonica
GCTCTCTGTTCTGTAATTTTGTTTATTACTGACCGAAATGTACCGGGCCTGAATTTCTATGAGCTTCCCCTCCCCTCGGCATGCCTGCCCTCAGAGAAGCCCGCTCCCGCGCGCAGTAAATCAGCTTCTGCTAATGAGATCAGGCCCAGCCGCCGGGCTGACCGTCGCGACGCAAGGGCGAACCGGGCGAGCGTCGTGACATTGAGAGGAGGCCGGCCGGCGAGCGTCGTGACATTGAGAGGAGGCCGGCCGGGCGAGCGTCGTGACATTGAGAGGAGGCCAGTGGGCGAGCGTCGTGACATTGAGAGGAGCCGGTGGGCGAGCGTCGTGACATTGAGAGGAGGCCAGTGGGCGAGCGTCGTGACATTGAGAGGAGGCCAGTGGGCGAGCGTCGTGACATTGAGAGGAGGCTAGTGGGCGAGCGTCGTGACATTGAGAGGAGGCCAGTGGGCGAGCGTCGTGACATTGAGAGGAGGCCAGTGGGCGAGCGTCGTGACATTGAGAGGAGGCAGTTGGGCGAGCGTCGTGACATTGAGAGGAGGCTAGTGGGCGAGCGTCGTGACATTGAGAGGAGGCTAGTGGGCGAGCGTCGTGACATTGAGAGGAGGCTAGTGGGCGAGCGTCGTGACATTGAGAGGAGGCAGTTGGGCGTCGTCTCCAGCGTCCCCGGATGCGCTCGACGACGACGCCGCCGCCACATCAATCACGCGCGTTACCGTCATTCAGCAGTAAAGGCCAACCATTAATTCGGCGCTTTTAATCTGTGGGGAAGGTTTGGGGTTGGCAGGTTGGGGGTTGGCGGGTTGGAGGGGGGGGGTGTGTTGGAAAGGGAGAGAGCGGGACGTTCGGAGCGAGCACAGATCACAGCGAGAGGTCAGCGTTGCTCACACGCTGGGCGAGGGACGTTTTCGGGCCAGAATTCCAATATAAATGTAAAGCAGGGCGAGCCGGGCGGGGCGGGGGGGGGGGCTGTCCTGCTCGATTCGCCTCACGCGCGTCCCACAAACTGCTCTCCGCTTAAAGTCCCCCCCCCCCCCCCCCCCCCCCCCCCACTCACTCCCCCCCCACCCCAGAGTTAGACAGGATGTCAGCGGGGTCGCGCTGGCGAGAAAGACACCCGATTAGCCGTGGAGGCAGTCCGTGTCGGGGGCTGGAGACGTTTCGTTTTGTCTGAGGCGTAATGCGCTGACCCTCCCTGCGCCTGCTGACATCACTCATTTGGGACGGCTGCAGGCCAGCTGCACAGGCCCCTTACAGCCTTTACCTTTCCACGCAGGCCGCGGATCTGCTGCCGTTAAACACACACACACACACACACACACACCTGACCGCCCCACTGCGTAACCAGGCAGCGGAGTAGCCGCTCTGCAGAAGCATCTCACATTTTCACTTCCTCTGCGCTGAAGCTCCAGTACAAAATAAAACATGAATATCATCTCAGGGCCTCATTAATCTGGAAAGAGCTGATGAATAGTGTATCGACAGTAACGCTTGGGTGCTCGATAAGGAGAAGTTTATCTTGGAACAAGCCCCGCTTAATTTTCCAATTTGGTATTTGGAGACGGTCTTTTGGTGGCCTGTTCTGTATTCCGGTGAGCTAGCCGTGCGAGGGCGTCGATGCTAGCCGGCGTGTTTTCGGCAGCGCGGTCCGTGCCCGAAGCAGGAGGTACGAGGGCAGAATGAGGAGCTGCTGTCTCCTGCAAGATGGCGTGTGTGTTTTAGCATTCTGCGCCCATCTCAGGACCGGACGGGGTGGTGGGCGGGCGGGACGAGAGCCAAGCGGCACTCTCCTTTTCCCCAAACCGCTTTCGCGCTTCTGCTGAACGGCCCTCCCCCGTCTGCCGTTTGATTGGGACGACCGGCCAACCAGCCGATTAGGCAAACCGCTTCAGATCAGACAGGACTTCACCAGGATGCAGGCTGGGGCAGTCTCAGAGAGTGTGTGTGTGAGAGAGAGAGAGGGTGTGAGTGTGTGTGTGTGTGTGTGTGTGTGTGTGTGTGTGCACGCGTGCACGCATGTGAGAGTGTGTGAGAGAGAGTGTGTGTGTGTGTGCGTGTGTGAGAGTGTGTGCGCGTGTGTTTGTGTTTGTGTGTGTGAGAGAGAGCGTGTCTGTGTGTGAGAGAGAGAGAGTGAGTGAGTGTGTGAGTGTGTGTGTGAGTGAAGAGGTGGCGGGGTGTCTGGTCAGTAGGAGCTCTTGCTCTCGCTCTCTGTGCCGGGGCCAGATTGAGTGGCGGACTGTGTTTGGCAGACTGTGTTTGGCAGACTGTGTTTGGCAGACTGTGTTTGGCGGACTGTGTTTGGCGGACTGTGTTTGGCGGGCTGTGTTTGGCAGACTGTGTTCGGCGGACTGTGTTTGGCGCCTCGGGGCCGTTCCTCTGCTGCCTCCGCATCGTTTGTCACTCTCCCGGGGAGATCGAATAACCCGCTCCGCCCGCCCCTTTAGGGCTCCGGCAGGGCGGTGGCGAAGCGGGACGGGACGATACAGATTCTCACCGCAGCTCCTGGAGCGCTCGCTCACCCAAATGAATCAGACCCAATAGATCAGTCATTAACAGCCCATGAGGAATCACCGCAGAGGCTCCACTAGCGCTGAAGAGCAGTCACATGTGATGAGGGGTGGACTGTGTCTCAGTCACATGACCCCTCTGGAGCTTCCATGGTGTCCCTATCCCATGAGCGCACTGGCCCACCTCTCCTAAAACAAGTGAAGAAGAACCAGCCACTACCATAAGGGTTTCATTGCCACTCTTGTGTGGATTCCTTTTTTTTTATTTTCATAAAGCCATTTTGCAAACTATTTACTGAAGCTTGGCCCATGGGCGGGCCCTAACTTACTTTGGGGGAGACTGTACCCCTCAACTTGCTCAATTAGTTTTTAATCAGTTAGCTGCTTAAAACGAGGTGGTTAATCTCTCTTCCTCTCTCTCCCTCCCCCTCTCTCTCTCCCCTCCCCCCCCTCGCCCCCCCCCCCCCTCGCCCGCAGTGCTGGACATGGCGCGGCACGTGCCCCTGTACCGGGCCCTCCTGGAGCTCCTGCGGGCCATCTCCACCAGCACCGCCCTGGTGCCCCTGCTGCTGCCCCTCTCGGGCGACCCCGGCGACGAGGAGGAGGAAGAGGAGCGCTCTGAGTGCCAGACCTCCGTGGGCATGCTGCTGGCCAAGATGAAGACCTGCGTGGACACCTACACCAACCGCCTCAGGTGAGGGCGGGGCGGGGCGGGGCGGGGCGGGGGGGTCAGCCCCGGGGGGGGAGGGGTCAGCCGTGTAACTGAGACACTCAAACTGTAAGCATCACTGTTGGGTTTATGCAGTGGGAGCAAAACCTTTGGATTGGTTCTCGCAAACCGAACTGCTCATCATAGCTCCACCCATTATGAAACCTGATTCTGATAAAATCCTGAAAAACAAAGAAGAACGGTAAACGGGTCATTGAGTTGAAACGCGACGTAGTGCCGCTCAATCAGTCTCCAGTTTGTCATTTTTTTGGTGTCCAGTGTGAAGGTAACTTCCCTCCCTAAAAGGCGAAGCTCAGACGAAGTTTAAGCTTTCCTGGACGTCAGCAGAGGCTGGAACCGGCGGCGCGCGGTGTGGAAAGCCTGGGCCTGTATCAGTAACTGATATCTGTCTGGCCGCGCGTGTGTGTGTCTGCTCTGACGCCAACGCCGCGCACAACACTGACCGCTACCAAGTTTCCACCGTCAGGGAAGCGCTGAATGAGCACAGATGTCAGCTCGAGCAAAGTCATCGGGGGGAAAAAAATGTGACTCATTTTATTTGTGCAGAGAAAATATTCAAAGTTGCTTACTTTGTTATTGAGCAGAGAGCATAAGTTTGGAGATCCAGCGAGCGTCTGTGTAGCTTTGGCTGGGTGCTCGGCTGGTAAAAATGATTAATTGAACGCAATTAAATGTTGTTCGGACTAGTCTGCTTAGGCTAGGTTTCGAGCGTCGCATTTTTACTGGAGTTCCAGCAGCAGTGGTGCGTGCGTCTTGCGTCACGCCAGCTCGTCACATCGCACGTGATCTTGCCTTTGAGCCGATGATGTCACGTTCAAAGCGTTTATCGGCGGACGTCGACACGAGGCGGATCTTCCTGTGGGTCCCTGGCCGCAGCCAGGGGTGGGTTTAGCTCGTTAGCTCGTTAGCTCGTTAGCGTAGCTCAGAAACCTTCACGTTTATCTCCGGGCTCAGTCAGCCCCCCCACCCCCCCACCCCCCACCCCACCCCCACGATTCCCGCCCAGAGTGCTCTTACCGGGATTTAATGGCTTTCTGAAGCGCTGCCCGGTGGCCATTATCGATGAGCCGCGGGGTGGGGGTGTGGGGGGGGGGGGGGGCATCATCCTGTCCGTCAGAGCTAACTGTCTGCATTACGGGCCTGCTCTGTGGATTGGACTGGTGGGGGGGGTGGGGGGGGGGGGGGGGGGCGTACATCACGTGGACGCCATCGTTTCGCTTATACGTCTTAATCCATGCGACCCCTTTTAAACACGTTACTACGTAGTGCGTCCCCTGGGTCCTCTCGCTGGACGAGCGAGGGGTCGGGGTTGCCATGGTCCCCCCTGAATGCCCCACATGTCCCACCGGGTTGTGAAATGAACGCTCTCTCTTTGTCGCCTCCCGTGCATATTTTAAAAAATGGAACTCGTGCTCTTTTTTAATCACGCTACTGCAAGCCACTCGCGCCTGTCATCAACCAGCTCGGAAGGCTTATGAGTTTGAGCTTATGAGCCCAAATGGGACGTGAGCGTCAAGGCCGGGTTTGTTTAATACATTTTTAAAACAATCACACTCCCGTAGTGTGCTTTTTCATATACGTAGCGTCATCAGTTTAGGGCAAATGCGTCCCTGAAGAGACGGTACTGCTTCAGGAAAACGGCAAAGCATCACTTTAAAGAGGGAGGATTGTAAATATTTCCCGTGTGTGTTCGGCCCGTGTGAAAGCGTGCGGCAGCAGAACAAGCCGCGCCCCCCCCCCCCCCCCCCCCCCCACAGTGGGCTGAATCCTAGCCTGTGCTGGTCCCCCCCCACAGTGGGCTGGATCCTAGCCGGTGCTGGTCCCCCCCCCCCCCCCCACAGTGGGCTGAATCCTAGCCTGTGTTGGTCCCCCCCAGGGGGGTTGGATCCTAGCCTGTGTTGGTCCCCCCCAGGGGGGTTGGATCCTAGCCCCTGCCCCCCCCCCCCCCCAGGGGGCTGAATCCTAGCCTGTGTTGGTCCCCCCCAGGGGGGCTGAATCCTAGCCGGTGCTGGTCCCCCCTTCCACAGGGGGCTGAATCCTAGCCTGTGTTGGTCCTCCCCAGGGGGGCTGAATCCTAGCCTGTGTTGGTCCCCCCCCAGGGGGGTTGGATCCTAGCCGGTGCTGCCCCCCCCCCCCCAGGGGGGCTGAATCCTAGCCTGTGTTGGTCCTCCCCAGGGGGGCTGAATCCTAGCCTGTGTTGGTCCTCCCCAGGGGGGCTGAATCCTAGCCTGTGTTGGTCCTCCCCAGGGGGGTTGGATCCTAGCCGGTGCTGGGTATCAGTGCACATCAGCAGCACAGTTAGGATTAAGAGGGTGGATGTGTGCGTCCCGGCCCCCGAAGCCCTGATTGGGCACACGTCGTCCCGGTAATGTCCTGCTGAGCGGCGAATCCGCGCCCGGCGCGTCGCTGCTGGCAGACTGCGCCGCGGAGCCTCTAATGAGATCAGTCCCAGGGCCGCGGAGTGTGATCTGCATCCGCTTATATCCTGCCAGTCCCTGTGTGTGTGTGTGCGTGTGTGAGAGAGAGAGAGAGCTGTGTGTGTGTGTGTGTGTGTGTGAGAGAGAGAGAGCGTGTGTGCGTGTGTGTGTGTGAGAGAGAGCTGTGTGTGTGCTGTGTGTGTGTGTGTGTGAGAGAGAGAGAGCTGTGTGTGTGTGTGTGAGAGAGTGAGTGAGTGTGTATGTGCTGTGTATGTGTGCATGCGTGTATTGTGTGTCTGCGTGCGTGCGTGCGTGTGTGTGTGTGTGTGCGTGTGAGTGTGTGTGAGAGAGAGAGAGCTGTGTGTGGTGTGTGGTGTGTGTGTGTGTGTGTGTGAGAGAGAGATAGCTGTGTGTGTGTGTGTGTGTGTGTGCTGTGTGAGTGAGAGAGATGTGTGTGTGCATGTGTGTGTGTGAGAGAGAGAGAGAGCTGTGTGTGTGCTGTGTGAGTGAGTGAGTGTGTATGTGGTGTGTATGTGCTGTGTGCGTGTATTGTGTGTCTGCGTGCGTGCGTGCGTGTGTGTGTGTGTGTGTGTGTGTGCGTGCCTGTGCTTGCGCATGTTGGATGTGGACGGCTGCCTCCCACTGCCCTCGCCCTCTGTGACACCGTGATGTGGGGGGCGGGGGGTACGAGGAGGACAGGCCAGTGTTCAACTTCAAAATAAGGTCGTGAAAACCCCCTGACCCTGAAATGACCTCTGATTCTTTCCCTGGTATCAGCATCTCTTTTATCCACAGGTCTTATATTTTTCACTGTAGTTTTTCTCCAGAGCCGCATGGTGACTTGAAAGGGTCTTTTGTACTCTGTAACAGCTTCAGGAAATGGAGAACCTAAAAGTCTAATTTCCTGGGGGCGACCGGTTATACGCATATAAAATGGAGGCTGGAGAGCAGTTTGGTATTTAAAACAGTAACTGCCGTATAGCGAACACAGGCAGAGACCTGGTTTAGCCCGGGGGTTGGCTGTGTGAACACACAGAATACTGAGTGGAGCTCCATCAATCACAGACTAAATTGGTAATAGCCTCTAATAACAGCTGTGATTGCGGGAAGTGGCTGATTTCTGGCTATACGTCCAGAGTCCTTGTAGGAGGAGAAGTAGTATCAAGCCAAGCCAACATAGCCACTGTCCTACTTGCTATTACCAACAGGCTCAGTGATTGGTGGAGCTCACCAGGTGATGTCATGCCTTTCTGCCCCTGATACAGTCGTGCTACGCCTGGCTCCCGGCCTTCCCGTCCAGTCTGGTGCGCAATTCCGCGCGACATTAAAGATTAAAGTGATTTGCGACGCTGTGAGATTGATGACCCGTCATACAGGGGCCTGGAACATTGCGCACCCGAGAAAAAAAATAAAAAATTAATAAACCCCCCCCCCCCCCCCACCCCAAAAACCCCAAACCCCCCCCCAAAACCCCCCCCAACCCCCCCCCCCCCCCCCCCAACGCTCGTGTTCCGTACATGACGTGCTTCATGAGAGTGCTGACTCGGATGTTCCACAGTGCTACAGGGGCTCCGTATTTCTGATGGGCGTCCATGTTGCGTAACGCCTCCATTCACCCGTGGTGCGCTTAGCGTTAGCGTTAGCCGCGGGCGGACCAGGAGGAGGCCCGAGATCTGCGTTCGGACTTCTGCTCTCAACCTTCTGCTCTCAATTATATGATAAGCCCCACCATATGCGCGAGCCGATTTTTTTTTAGCCAATTTCTTGGCGATCGCACGATGACATCCGAAGAATTCAGATTTTTTTTTTTTCTGCCTGCGTGAAATATTTTACTGTCGTCTGATCTAATAAAGTTTGAACCGGATGTTGGTTTGCGTAGCCAGCCAGCCAGCCAGTCAGTGTGAGGCGTTAGTGATTTGCGGAGATGGAAACTTAGCATTCACGCCGGTTTTGAAACAGTTCACCGTCACACGTGTGGTTCTGGTCCCGCCCAGGTCGAAGAAGGACAAGGGCAAAGGGGTGGTGAAGGCGGAGTCCTCGGACCCGGAGCCCGAGGGCCTGACCCTGCTGGTGCCGGACATCCAGAAGACCGCCGAGATCGTCTACGCCGCCACCACCAGCCTGAGGCAGGCCAACCAAGGTGAGGTCCCGGTCTCCTCCAGCACGGGATCCCTACACCTGGGACCACAACCGAGCTAAAAACTCCTTAAGAGCGCAAACACAGCGCTGTTAATGAGCCTTTAACAGGGGGGGGGGGGGGGGGGGGGGGGGGGGGAGGGGGGGGGGGGGGGGTGGGGGGGGGGGGATAAGCATCAGGAATGGAAGTTTATCCGAAACCTGAAGCACGTTTTTATTTTGAAATCGCCATGACAATACGCAATTTTTAATCCAAAAAAACCTATTAGTTAATATGAATTAGAAACCTTTGTTGATCGGATTATACTTTTGCATTACAGCAGCCTTAGTTGTTATTTAAAAGGCTAATCTCATTGCTTGGATATGATTTTTAATTTAAGTTAACAGCCAGTAATCAAATCAACAGTGAGTAGCGACTGCAGTGAACCTGTGCTAAGAGGGCCAGCAGAGAGGATTCTGGGAGGCGGAGGCCATAAAATCTGACACCTTAGCCCTCTCCTGCCGGCTTTTATTTAGCTCTTTGATGTGTCAGTGATGCATGATTGACGACCCAACTGCCACCCCCCCCCCCCCCCCCCCACCCCTTGCCACACATCATTAATAAGATCCCCCAGCTCACGGTCACTCACCACGCTCAGCCAATCAATGGGCGAGTTAGTGAACGTTGAGGGGCCGGCCAAACACAGGAAGGGCGGATCAATACGCTGTCACTTTACATAAGGATATCCACGCGATAATGGGCATGTTGTAGTCATGGACGGACGCCTCGCCCCCCCCCCCGTCTGGCCAAAGTGGAGGGGACGTGTTTAACTGTTTAATTAGCACTCTGTCTTAAAAGTGCAAACGACAGCCTAACGAGCGGCCAATCACATCGCCTCCCCAGTGCACACGGCGTTTATATTGGACAGAATGTTCCCGCCCCTCGGTGCCTGACGCTAATGCGCCATTAGCAACAAATGTAAACGAACGTAGCCAAGTCCAGGGCTGTGTGTGCCTTCCTCTGCCCACAAGCCCGGTTAAAAACACCCGTTTTTTTCTGGTTCGAAAGTTGGCTTTCCAACTGTGGAAGGTGTTGGGTGGGGTTGAGGGTCTGGGGCTCTGTGCAGGCCAGTCAATTTCTTCCACACGGTTATCGAACAAAACCGTTTGTATATGGACTTCGCTGTGTGCCCGGGGGGCATTGTCATGCTGGAACATCCCTAAACTGTTCCCGCAAAGTTGGTCCGGCACAGAATGGTCTAGAATTGCATTAAGATTGGCCCTCACTGTATCTACGGGGCCTAGCCCAAACCGTGAAAAGAACAGCCCCAGACCAATTCCACTGAACTGAATGAAGTGAATTGAATTCCGCCGTGCTGATTCCTTTGCTTTAAAAATGATATAATTGCGCCTGTGGAGGATTGTGCCGCGGTATCTGTGCCTGTCGGCGTAATGGCCGGGCAGAGTGGTGTGAATGGGGATCGCAGCAGGTATGATGATTAATTGGCTCGCTGGTGACTCGCTCTGTCCTCTGTGGAATTGGCTCCGCTTAGATGAAGTCACGATAGCAGATTTATTCAACGTGTGCCAGGCAGCTGTTTGGATATCAATTTCGGGCATTTAAAAGGGATCATGACCACCCATCTCACAGCATGGTGCTGAAAATACCTCTATGAAAAAGATTTTTCTTTTTTTTTTTAATGGAGTTTTTCATTGCGTGCTGTAATTAGCAAGGAGACGACAGGCAGGCAGGGCAGTTGTCCATATTAAGATGAGGAGTATAGCATGTGGCGTGGCTGTTGGGAAAGCACAGCGTTTGTTTTCCATTGCCTTATAATGGACACCTGGCTTGCTCCTCTGAAAACATGACCCGTATGTGGTCCACGCATTTAGAGTGCCTTAACTTCTGTTGGTGTGTCAGAGCAGATGCCTTCCCCAGGGTTTAGTTCTCTAACGGCAGGCTGCTGCTCTCTCTCTCTCGCCCCCCCCCCACAGAGAGGAAGCTGGCCGAGTCTTCCAAGAAAGCCGCCACCCGACCCAAGCCCCTCTCCATCCTGCGGTCTCTGGAGGAGAAGTACGTGGCTGCCATGAAGAAGCTGCAGTTCGGTGAGTCTGCGGCGCCGCCGCCCCCGCCTGGCCTCCGCGCGCGTGTGCGCCCCCCCCCCCCCTCGCGCACCCCCCCCCTCGCCGCGGTCCGGTCCCGCCCGGCCCCGCGGAACGATGGCGGCTTCACTGTCTGTCACTCCCCGTCCCGGGACGGGATGATTGATCACGGGCCTCCGGTCTGCCGCCATTGATTTCTTGAGCGGGGGGGGGGGACGCGTAGAGTAACCGCGGCCGACGCGGAATGCTAACGGGTTTGCTCAGGCCTCGACGCGGAAGTGAAGGACGCTGGGAAGGGCTGGGAAGGGACGACTGCGAGTGTAACAGTGGGTAAGGACTGGGCTGTAACCGAAGGGTAGGTTCGATGGGTAGGGACCTTGAGGTATAACCAAAATGCTTCAGTAGGGGATACAATGTAAAATGCTATGGGTGTAAGTCGGGGGGTCTGGCCTGTAATGTAATGTAATACTGGGGGGCTAGGGGAGTGATGGGAAGGAGAGAGAGAGAGACACCATGTTCACAAAACCGGGGCCCCGTGATCCGCCATTTTCCTCCTTACGTGCACCCCCCCCCCGCTCTCTTTTCGCAGACACCTTCGAGATGGTCTCGGAGGACGAGGACGGCAAGCTGGTGTTCAAGGTGAACTACCACTACATGTCTCAGGTGAAGAACGCCAGCGACGCCAACAGCGCCGCCCGCGCCCGCCGCCTGGCGCAGGAGGCGGTCACCCTCTCCACCTCGCTGCCCCTGTCGTCCTCGTCCAGCGTCTTCGTGCGCTGCGACGAGGAGCGGCTGGACATCATGAAGGTAGGGCACCTTCCGCGTCCTCTCCCAAAAACCCACACACCCCACCCCAGGTCACCAGACTCCATCAGCCAGATTGATGGAGTTACGCTTCTCGAGGTGGAGCGTGTAATGGCTCTTTTAACCTAGCTTCTGCTCAAGGGTGCCGCTCCTGCCTCAAAAACCGTCTCCGTCTAATTCTGTCCGTTTGCCAGACCGTCTGTCCGTGTCGTTAGCAGCTATGACAGACGGCTAACGGCTACGCCGAACCAATTAACTTTCATGTGGTTTCACGTCCAGGAATGTGTTGTACACGCTATGCATTGACCTTAATGAGGAGTCCGCGCAGACAAACCAATTTCCTTTTGACATGTTTATGCGTAGTCGTCCAGGGGTCAAGATGGATGCTGATTAAACATGTGCGAGTGTCGTGCATTTGTATGCGAGGAGAACACCATCTTAGCGGTCATGCCTATCAGACAACGGGCATACGGATGCTAAAGAAGACACGTACATTTCCAGAACAGGTTGTTTCTGACTGCCTGGTTTTTTCGGACTTTGTGTGTTTCTGAAAAACGTTCTCAGCTGTCACAGTCGTCCTCGTTGACATTTAAATGCCGTTGACCCCGTATCTGATTAATGGCAACGCGCTATTCGCTAAATGTCAAAAGCTAGCGTATTTAGGCTTGGCGTTGGCGTGCGGCAGTGGGGGGGGGGGGGGGGGGGGCGGAGGGGGCGGAGCAAAGCTCAGCAGAGTCCAGGCTGGACGCTGGGCCGCTCGTAATTGGTCGTTAGGACGCTGTTCCTGTCGTCCCCGGAGAGCGGAGGCCTCTGCCAAAGTAAACAATCTCTGAGCGTAATCAGCTCAACTGCCGGGCCCATTTTGTGCTCTTATGCCATTCACTGTGAGAAATGGCTGCTCGGGATCTCCCCCCCACCCCCGTCTTTGAAATGCATTCGGGGTGTTGGACCTGCTCACTCCTGTCAGAGTGGCAGCAGCGCCTTGTAGCGGTGCCAGGACGGGCCGAGCAGGGCTGGAGGGGGCCAGAGGCTGGGTTCTGTTTGGGACGGGCCGAGCAGCAGGGCTGGAGGGGGCCAGAGGCTGGGTTCTGTTTGGGACGGGCTGAGCAGGGCTGGAGAGGGCGAGAGGCTGGGTTCTGCGTTTGGGACGGGCCGAGCAGCAGGGCTGGAGGGGGCGAGAGGCTGGGTTCTGTTTGGGACGGACCGTGCAGCAGGGCTGGAGCAGGCCAGAGGCTGGGTTCTGTTTTTGGGACGGGCCGAGCAGCAGGGGCTGGAGGGGGCGAGAGGCTGGGTTCTGCGTTTGGGACGGGCCGAGCAGCAGGGGCTGGAGGGGGCCAGAGGCTGGGTTCTGTTTGGGACGGGCCGAGCAGCAGGGCTGGAGCGGGCCAGAGGCTGGGTTCTGTTTGGGACGGGCCGAGCAGGGCTGGAGGGGGCCAGAGGCTGGGTTCTGCGTTTGGGATGGGCCGAGCAGGGCTGGAGGGGGCCAGAGGCTCGGTTCTGTTTGGGACGGGCCGAGCAGCAGGGCTGGAGGGGGGCCAGGGGCTGGGTTCTGTTTGGGACGGGCCGAGCAGCAGGGCTGGAGGGGGCCAGAGGCTGGGTTCTGTTTGGGACGGGCCGAGCAGCAGGGCTGGAGGGGGCCAGAGGCTGGGTTCTGTTTGGGACGGGCCGAGCAGCAGGGCTGGAGGGGGCCAGAGGCGGGGTTCTGTTTGGGACGGGCCGAGCAGCAGGGCTGGAGCGGGCCAGAGGCGGGGTTCTGCGTTTGGGACGGGCCGAGCAGCAGGGCTGGAGGGGGCCAGAGGCTGGGTTCTGTTTGGGACGGGCCGAGCAGCAGGGCTGGAGCTGTGACGGCCCGAGCAGGGCTGGAGCAGGCGGGAGGCTGGGTTCTGCGCTCGGCTCTGACTGTGCTGAGGTCGGGCCGTTTCTGCCCCCCCTCCTCTCACTATGGCTGATCCTTTTGACTTCTCAGTACTGCCGTAGCACCCCGATGTTTTAGCTCAGAAAATCTCACTGCCTTCTGGAAGTTTCCAAAAATGATAGTTTTGAGCTGTTCGTCCAGGCAGATACTTTGCTCCCGCCCCCTTATATATCCCTGCCCGAGCACGTTAGCGGGATCGCCTCGAGGTCTGTTTTTGGGGTGCGTTGTTGATCTGAGAGCAGACTCCCCTCCTGCCTGTGGTTCTGTAAGGTCTGGCCCGTCGGGACTAGCGACCCGGCCAACTGGAACCCGAACCCTGGGTCTCTAAGCGCAGCAGGTGCGCTGTAGCTGTTCTTATCACAGTGGGCTTCGGATTATCCCGAGTTGTCTGGACCAAACGGCCAAAGCGGAAAATAAAATCTGCCCCGTGTGTGTATGCCACTCTTGAGCCAGAGTACCAGGGACATTTTTTTAGCCTTGTTAATTGAGGCTCTGGAAAGGTACTAAATAAATTAAAATTTCTCTTCGTATTGTTGTTATTATTAAAGCTTCATTCACGTGCAGGTTTGTATAAAATGCTCTCCCCCCAGGAACAGGAAGGTACTCTGCATTGGCTCCAGTGGGATTGCTGTCCAGATGGCAGGTGTTTTCCCCGTACGTCAGTGCTAAACAGAGAGATTGGCCTGTAACGTGACCTTCGCTCTCCTGTCTCTCCTACCCTCCCCAGGTCCTCATCACCGGTCCTGCTGACACGCCCTACGCCAACGGCTGCTTCGAATTCGACGTGTACTTTCCCCAGGACTACCCCAACTCGCCCCCCCTGGTGAACCTGGAGACCACCGGGGGGCACAGCGTGCGCTTTAACCCAAATCTTTACAACGATGGCAAAGTAAGTGACCCGGCGGAGAGAATTTACTGCAGTGGTGATACTGGTCATGATACCGGTTCAGTTAGCCGAGTGAGCTTGGCTGCTCTTTACTCAAGTGTCACCTGTATATTTGCGGTTTGTATGTTCCCAGGCTGTTAGTTTGGAGCAGACCTGGGTCAAATACATATTTGTTTTGGATTCAAATACTTTTCTACGCTTTACTGATCTTGTCTGGTGCATTGGAACCAATGAAATACTGTCAAAAGTGCAAACCCCGCATTCTGGTCATAATGGCAGGCTCAATTACACCAGGCAAGATCAGTAGAGCACAGAAAAGTATTTGAATCCAAAACAAATACGTATTTGACCCGGTATCTGGCTCGGAGAGATGGTAAAGTGGGGAGGATTATAGCGAGATTGCGCTGTTACGGTTCTTGCCTTCCTTTCAAAATCCAAATGTTAGAGGGAAGAGAGAGAAAGGAATGGGGAAACCGCTCACTATCTCTCCATTGCTGTCTTGAACGGAGCACCACATTAGCCTGGCACAGTCTACCTTTAAAGGTGGTGTTTTTGTATGGAGATGGGTGAAAAAGAGGAGTTTTTTTTTCGGCTCTTTGAAAGCGGTTGAGGTGCTTCAGCCTGCCACATCTGCTTCTCCTCATTAGGAAGGCTCTGACAGCACACATCTATTCTCATAATGGAAGGAGACAGCTGCTCCAGGAATTACCGTGTGCTTTATAGATCAGGGATGCCACTGCGATGGGAGCTAAGCGTGCGCCTAGCTTTCGGTTTTTGTTGTCGTTTTTTATCGATGCGCTAAGGTGTGGTAGTTACTTTGATGCTAAGTCGCTTCTTTGACCTTTTTCCCCAGGTGTGTTTAAGTATACTCAACACCTGGCATGGGAGACCGGAGGAGAAATGGAACCCTCAAACCTCTAGCTTTTTACAGGTAGGTCGCTATGTGCTGTTTTAGTGAATAATCCAACCCTCTAACCTCTAGCTTTTTACAGGTAGGTCGCCATGTGCTGTTTTAGTGAATAATCCAGCCCATCTGTCCCATGTTTAGTTTCCTGACCAAGGGCGGCCATGTTCTTGTGTTACGATCTCAGGCTTTTTTGTCCTTCAGAATAATCTACTGCTGTGAAAATCTGATGTGCAGCTGGATAAGCCCCACAAATTGCCCTGTATCCCCTCTCTCTGGAGAGAGAGAGCCCGTCCAATCATACAGCTAATTAGTGGAATTAGATGATTAAGGGTGGAATTAAATTCAGATGGAATAGAACACCCCCCCGCCCCCCCCGCCCCAGCCCCGCGGCGGTGCTTAACCTGGCCGGTGCTCACCGCAGATCAAACGGCAGACAGCTCAGCTCTGTCCTCCGCGGCGCTGTGAGGGAATGAATGCGCTCAGAGGCAGGACTTTGGGGCTCGTATCTGTGATTGCTGCCTCCCCGGGCCCCTGGTGCTGCCTCCCCGGGCCCCCGGTGCGCCGTCCCCGGGCCCGTCCCTGCTGTGTGGGGGAAGCAGGAGCGCCTGATTCAATCGGGCCCCGCGGTCTCCCCAGGCCCCCCGTGCACACAAGCCCCGCTATATCTATCAGGATAATAAAGCTATAAATCTCACCACAGCCGGGGGAAGAGAGAGAGGAGCTCGGGCCCTGGGCCTGGGGGGGGCAGAGGGGCGCTGGGGGCTGTCCACGGCTCTTCTGCTGCTCTCCCCTCGCCCCCCCCCCCCCCCCCCGCGCCCCGCTCCGGCTCCTGGCACAGGCAATTAACACAGCGAGCGCACCCCCATTATCTTTTAATTAAACCCTCATGAGGGCCTTCGCGCCCCCCCCCCCCCCCCCCCGGAGCGCCTCTCTCTGTCTGCGGCGTTGTTCCCTGTCCGTCAGCGGATCGGGTATCCATTACCCAGCCGGGCGTTCTGCATGTCCATCGATCGCCGCGGCAACGCGCCCCTTTCAGCCGGGCCCTCTCTAATTCCCGCGCGCCGGCCGGGTTGCGCAGAGTTCATAGAGACGTTTCGCATCAATTATCATTCTAGTTAGCGCCGCCGGTCGATAATGGAGATTGTGCACGGGAGGGATGGGTCGGGGGGGGGGGGGGGGGGGGGGGGGGGGGGGGGGGGGGGATCGATTCGGGAATCAGAAGGCGGATTTGAGATACGGCGCTGGTCCGGGTCGCGTGTGCGTGCGTGCCTAGGCAGGTACGGGCCGGGGAAAGGTGGCGTGACCGTGGAGCGGTCGGGGGGTTCAAGGGGAAGGAGCCCCCCGGACACGGAGCTGTTCAGCCGGCCTCTGCCTGCCAGCGCTCACGCTGCCTCCTCCATTTTAATTTGCACTTGCGCTGCCTGCCGCGTGTCCCCTGCCTCCTTCACTGGGCTGTTAATTGGGTCATTAATAAAGATATATTGAAGGGTTTCTCGTGGAGGAGGAGGAGGAGGGAAGAACACATGCAGTATTTTCTCTGGGAGAACGTATCGCCGTATTTGTTTTCCATGATGAGCTCTGGGTTAAATTAGGCTTTTTAAAGTGCCGTAATGCCCATGTTTCATTATTAAGGAACCTGACCCGTCACTGTCCCCACAACTAAGTTTTATTTGTGAGAGTGCGGCGCCTTTTGAAAAATGCTGGAGGAATGCAGCCCCAGAGATGCGTTGCAGCTTCTCTGATTAGCCTTTCAGTGATAGCCTGAGTTTAATGATGTCTCCATTGTGTGGTGCTTAAGAGTAAGCAGTGGCAGGTCCGTCAATCTGACAGTGTATTCTAACTTACGTGTTTGTGTGTGTGTGTACAAATGTCTGTGTGTGCATGCTTTTGTGTGTGTGTTTTGTGTTTTTTTTTTTTTTTGGGTGCACGTACATGCCCCTGTGTGTGTGTACCTGTCTGTTTGTTTGTGTGTGTGTGTGTGTGTGTGTGTGTATACCTGTCTGTCTGTGTGCATGTGTGTGTACAAATGTCTGTGTGTGCATGCCTTTGTGTGTGTGTTTGTGTTTTTGTGTTTGTTTGGGTGCACGTACATGCCCCTGTGTGTGTGTACATGTCTGTGTGTGTGTGTATGCGTATGTCTCTTTGTGTTCGTGTGTATGTGTGTGTACGTGTTTATATGTAGACGTGTGTGTGTGTGTGTGTGTGTGTGTGTGAACATGTCCCTTTGTGTATGTTTGTGGGTACGTACATGTCTCTTTGTGTGTGTGTGTGCGTGTGTACATGTTTGTGGGTGTGTACCTGTCTCTCTGTGTGTGTGTGTGCGTGTGTACATGTCTGTGTGTGTGTGTTTGTGGGTGTGTACCTGTCTCTGTGTGTGTGTGTGTGTGTGTGTGCGTGTGTACGTGTCTCTTTGTGTGTGCGTGTGTATACCTGTCTCCTCTCTCTGTGTATGTGTGTATTTACGCCTGCGCTTTTTCCCCAGGTGCTGGTGTGTATGTGTGTGTTTACGCCTGCTCTCTGCGTTCCCCAGGTGCTGGTGTGTGTGTGTGTGTTTACGCGTGCGTGTGTGTGTATGTATGTATGTGTGTGTGTGTGTGTGTGTGTGTGTGTGTACATGTCTCTCTCTCTCTGTGTATGTGTGTATTTACACCTGCGCTTGTTCCCCAGGTGCTGGTGTCGGTGCAGTCGCTCATCCTGGTGGCGGAGCCCTACTTTAACGAGCCCGGGTACGAGCGCTCCCGCGGCACGCCCAGCGGCACGCAGAGCTCCCGCGAGTACGACGGAAACATCCGGCAGGCCACCGTCAAGTGGGCCATGCTGGAGCAGATGCGCAACCCGTCGCCCTGCTTCAAAGAGGTGAGCTGGGTCAGCGGGGTGGGGGGGGGGGGCTGGGTCAGCAGTGGGGGGTGAGCTGGGTCAGCAGGGTGGGGGGTGGGTGAGCTGGGTCAGCGGGGTGGGGGGGGGGGGTGAGCTGGGTCAGCGGGGTGGGGGGGTGAGCTGGGTCAGCGGGGTGGGGGGATGAGCTGGGTCAGCGGGGTGGGGGGGGGCTGGGTTAGCAGTGGGGGGGGGTGAGCTGGGTCAGCAGTGGGGGGTGGGGGGGTGAGATGGGTTAGCGGAGTGGGGGGGTGAGCTGGATCAGCAGGGGAACACGGGGTGGGGGGTGAGCTGGGTTAGCAGGGGACTGTTGGGTGGGGGGGTGGGGGGGGGGCAGCTGGGTTAGCAGGGTGGGGGGTGAGCTGGGTCAGCAGGGTGGGGGGGGGGCTGGGTCAGCGGGGTGGGGGGGGGGGGGGGCTGGGTCAGCAGGGTGGGGGGTGAGCTGGGTCAGCAGGGTGGGGGGTGAGCTGGGTCAGCAGGGTGGGGGGTGAGCTGGGTTAGCGGGGGGGGGGGGGGGGGCTGGGTCAGCAGGGTGGGGGGTGAGCTGGGTCAGCAGGGTGGGGGGGTGGGGGACTTGGGGGGTGAGCTGGGTTAGCGGGGTGGGGGGGGGGGGGGGGGGGGGGGTGAGCTGGGTCAGCAGGGTGGGGGGGGTGAGCTGGGTTAGCAGGGGACTGTGGGGTAGGGGGGGATGGGTGGTGAGCTGGGTACTGGGTTAGCAGGGGACCATCTGGTGCGAAGGTGAGCTGGGTTAGCAGTGGGGGGTGGGGGGGTGAGATGGGTTAGCAGGGTGGGGGGTGAGCTGGGTCAGCAGGGGACCGTGGGGTGGGGTGTGGGGGGAGGGAGCTGGGTTAGCCACAGTCTGGAACACAGTCAGAACACTGAGCTCAGCGCAGGGTGTCTCTCTCATGACTCCACATTAAGCTGTTAAGGTCATTCCTGCAGGGCATCAGTGCCAACTCTTTATCATCGCTGTGATGTGTTAATGTAACTCATCCCATAACTGTTCAATTAGCTGTGGACTTATAACTAAGGGTATTAAGTATTAACTTTTTTATTTAACAGATCTCTAAATCTTGAAATATCTGAAAATATCTATATAATGAATTAACATATAAACTGCTAAACTAAGTTTTCAGTTATAGTGCAGTAATTGGGCTGATTGAGTTCCTGTGAAAGATGACTGTGAGTCTCTTGCTGCCGCCCATTGGCCATGGACCCTGGGTGCTCTTCACCGATTGGACCTCTGTGTGGTGTTTGGGCCTCCAGAATTCCACATATGTTTATATTTACTTACTTCACCGGTCGTGTGCAGAAAATGTTCTCAGAAGATTTTTAAAAAGCCCCTGCTCTCCTGTTCTCTGGCTCCGCATTATAATGGCGTCCACACTACGCTCAGAACAGACTGAAAGGAGAAAGCCGGTCTCCTTCAGGAGGATATTAGACGCCTGCAGCCATGTTGACACCCGTGCCGCACATTAATATCCCGGGTAGATAAGATCCCGTTTTTTATTCTGTTTTATTTATTTTGGCGCTGGCTCGGGGGCGGGCTCGCCTCTTCCCCTGCCCTTGACTCATTGGCCGGGACCCGCGCGGATGGCGATCAGTCACAGGTGTAGCCGGCGGCGCCAGGGGCCATGTTTCTAACGGCTGTCGCCGGGCAGGCTTGGCGTGGGCCTCGCACGGGTGCTGCCTGATGGGGGGGGGCGGTGGGGGGTGGCGAGCCGGCCAGATAAATCCCTCCTGCGTTAGGATCAGGGAGCTGGAACCCCATCCGTCACACGCAGAGCTGAGTGCTCTCACTCCCAAACTCATTTTTATCCGCTCTCTCTCTCTCCTTTCTGTCTCTGCCTCTCTCTACCTCTTTCCCTCTCCCTTTCTCTCCCTCTTTCCCTCTCTCTCTCTCTCCTTCTTTCTGTCTCTGCCTCTCTCTCCCTCTTTCCCTCTCCCTTTCTCTCCCTCTTTCCCTCTCTCTCTCTCTCTCCTTCTTTCTGTCTCTGCCTCTCTCTACTTCTCTCTCCCTCTCTCTCTCCTTCTTTCTGTCTCTGCCTCTCTCTACTTCTCTCTCCCTCTCTCTCTCCTTCTTTCTGTCTCTGCCTCTCGCTACCTCTCTCTCCCTCTCCCTTTCTCCTTTCTGTCTCTGCCTCTCTCCCTCTTTCCCTCTCCCTTTCTCTCCCTCTTTCCCCTCCCCTTCTCCCTCTCTCTGCCTCTCCCCTTTTCCCTCACCTTCCATCCCTCTCTCCCCCTTTCCCCCTGCCTCTCTTCCTTCTCCCTTATTCTGTCCTTCTCTCTCTCTTCCTCTTTTCCTCTCTTCTACTTTTGTCTTTCTCTGTTCTTTTTTTCCTTGCTGTCTCACCCTTCTCTTGTTCTGTCTGTCCCTCCCACTAATGGTTATGAAGATTGAAAACATGAATATTGTGAGTTTTTTATTTAGTTTTTTTAAACTAATCCTTAAAATGAAACCCATTCTGTTTGGAGGACTCCGTGGAACAATGATTATGCACTCTGAAGCAGTGAATCAGTCCCTGGCTCTTCACAAATCCAAACATAATGTAAACAATTTGAAAAATGCTTGTGAGTAATCAAATCAACTCGCATATGAATGTGGGCACCAAAAGTTTAAACCTTAAAAAGAGCAGACCATATTTCTTCACGTTTCGGTGTGGTGATATTTATGAAGGTTGATGCTAATTGCAGATCTGTGTTTAATATATCAGCTCCAGCTGAAAGGTGGCATTGATGGACACATTTGTTTTTGGGACCGGAGTCCTGGATGGAAGCACGGAATTCAATTAAGATCCCAGATGCTTGCCTTCTGCCAAGTCCCCCGACTTTGCCAAATAATAATGCGTTCTCCAGCCCTACCTGTAATCCAAAAAAAGAACATCACTTAATGTCAGCTTTGGAGTCGGCGTACACCCCCCCCCCCCCCCCCCCACCCCGATCCCCAGACATAACTCAGCCGTCCTCAGGAACGTGTGTACTTCTCCAGCTTTTCGGCTGGTACAGCGCCCCCTGGCGGGGAATCGAATGGGATCGAGCTGCGAAACGGCGGCATTTTGGGGACCTCTGCCCCGCCCGCGCCCGTGCCCGTCCCACGAGGGCGTTGTGGCGAGGGTTCCGGGCGTTGTCATGGCTGCGCCCGAGCCCGTCCCACGAGGGCGTTGTGGCGAGGGTTCCGGGCGTTGTCATGGCTGCGCCCGAGCCCGTCCCACGAGGGCGTTGTGGCGGGGGTTCCGGGCGTTGTCATGGCTGCGCCCGCGCCCGTCCCGCAGCTCCAGCGGGGGTCCCCCACACAGCAGCCAGACCGAAATACTGCGACGGGACTCGGGGTTTATTGCGCCCCGCTGTCCCGCCTCCAGCCCGTCCCCCAGAGACCTCGAGGGGGGGGGGGGGACAGGGCTTTAAAATAGAAGATGTGCAGCATGAGTGCGCTCTGCTCTTTCCAGCTCTGCCCCTCGCCACTGTTTTTGGACAAACGCTTCTACGTGTTAACAGTTCCGTGGCGTCAAACGCAAAAGTTGGACCTCTTAATTGTCGTAGATCCTCTGAACTGGCTGATTGGTCAGTGCTGTGTGGTAGCATTGCCCTCCTTGGTGTTTGTGAATGAAAGTATGACCCCGTCTTTGAGTTTGGTGAATGAAAAGCACGAGGTTTCTGCTGACAGAGGAGAGCGCCGGTCCCTCGTGTGAGAGTCTAAAGAAGGGGAGGAGCTCGCCGGAAGCCATCAGCTGTCACTTTTTGAATATGAAGCACCGGCGTGTTGCGTGTGCAGGGGCGCGGTGGAGGTTCTGACATCAGAGCCCCTTTTGAGCTGGGTCATCGGGTCTGAGCCGGAGACAGGCCAGGCACTCCCGCTCCTTCCTCTCTCTCCGACACCACCTCTACGCCCCCTCTCCCCCCCGCCCGAAATTCAATTAGTCTCAGGTGACAGCCCTGTGGGGGGGGGGCCTCCACTATCCTTGTGAGTGCTGATAGTGGGGAGGGGGGGGGGGGGGACTGATACGGAGACCTGGAGGTTGATAGCGGGCTGAAGCTAAGTGTTTTTCCCCTTGCACTCTCTCACCTGGAACAGACCGGGGGCGTTCCAGTTACCGCCACTCACGCCTATTTTAAGCCAAGGAGGGGGGGGGGGGGGGGGGCAGGGGGATTAAATATTCAACAGGAGATTGTCAAGTAAAATTATAAACAACAGGTCGGGCATGTTGAAATATGGATTGGAGGGGTGGGGGGGTGTCTACACATATAGCAAGGTGACGTGTAAATGGCTTGTTAGGCACGTGGGTGCCATGGAAACACAAGAAGAAAGGGTTCTCCTCCTTGCCCCCCACAGGGAGCTCCCGAGCCATGCTTCCATCTGAAAGCAGTGCTGACTACACGTTAAGCCCATCTAATTACTGTTTAATTAAGCCAATCGCAGGGCTAGGCGCCTTCAGGGCCCGTTTCTGTTGTGACAGGCGTTCTGAACCGATGACAAAGTTTCGATGCGCTTAAAATTTGCGCTTGAGCACGCGCCTGTGTGTTTACTCACCTTGCGGAATTACCTGACGGTTGCTTGTATTTGCGCTTTGCAGTTTTTTGTGTGTGTGTGTGTGTGTGTGTGTGTGTGTGTGAAGTATAATCAGAGATCAGTGCATTCTGGGGGATCAGGCTATTCATTGTTATTCTCATCCTCCCTCTCATGAGAACCGCTCATTATTTTCGTGACTTTACGTGACGTCGCTTTATTAGTTCAGTGGAAGCTCGTCCAATAGGAGCCCGCGTGTCACGGCGCCGGTGCAGACGCGCTTGATTGAGGGCCCGTGGGGGGGTTAGGAGTCGGCGCTTGGCGTTTTGTTGACGCAGAGGCGACGGTGCGCGGGGTTTGGATCGGCTACGCGCCGCGGCTCGGGGAACCCGCCGGAAGGCGGAGCGCCGCGCGGCGATGTGCCACAGCCCAGCGGGGGTTTCCATGGCGACGGTGGCAGGGGAAATTGATCATCTTTCTCTCCCCCCCTCGATCCCCGTGGCAGTCGTTCCCTGCAGAAGGATTGCGGAGAGCTTTTTCTGAAAAACGCCCCCCCCCCCCCCCCGTTCGGTTCGCCAGGGAAGGGTCGTGACGAAACGGAAACAGAAAAGGCAAAGAAACGCCACGAAACGTTCGTCTTTCCTTTGGGTGTACAGGGCTCTGACCCGGGGACCTCCTGTGTGAACCACCCAGGGAAGGCAGGTCTGGGATCCGGCTGCTGCCGGTACAGCGAATCCTGTCGCGTGTAGTTTAGCGGAAATAACACACCGGGGCCTTCCCCTTGTCTCCAGGGCCAGTGCCTCCACAGACGGGCCTTCCCCATCTGTTCTGCCTCCACACGCGCGGGAGAGAGAAACAGTCTGCTGCGCTCCTTCCCCATCCTCACAGTGTAGCAACCTCAGGCAACACAGTGTCCCTAAGCACCCCGCCGTCCTGGTGCGGTGTTGGGCTCGGGGTCCCCCACCGCCTCGCCTCTTACTCCCGTTTAATAAATAGACACTAAACCCCGCCAATTTCCCCCAAGCCTAATTGCAGTTTATTGGTGTTTTATCTCCGACTCCCGCTATATCTGGAATATTAGGGCTGTACATCACAGCTGACTCTTTTTGGCAGGCCCCCCCTCGGGCACTCGAACCCGAGACCAGGGCCCGGTGAGCACAGGGCACACAGCCGAGGGAACAGCCGTGCCGGTTGTGCCTGGTCCTGATTACACGTGCCGAAACGGCTTATGCAGTCATTCTCAAGTGTACGGGATTTGCCGGAGTATGTCTTTCCATTAAAGCGACTCTCGGTGTGTCAGGCTAATATTCATCGGTCGGCCAGATGAACAAGCCTCATCGGGTCGGTGCGTATTCGCACGGGTTGAATTATACGGCGGCATATCGAGCGCATGCGAAGAAATTAAAACCAACAGCCTGCTGGGAAATTAAACCCCCCTGCCCTGAGGGCCCTTAAGTCAGCGTTGAAACCCCCACGCCGCACTACAGCCCCTTCTCTCTCCTCAGTACTGCTCACAAAAGGACAACAAACTCCCGCCCAAAATCCCCCTTCTAACTGTAACAGTCTTGCCAGTCCAATAAGGTTGAGGAAAGGACTTAGTGTCACTGGAAATGTATACCAGTTTGCTTCAAAACCCATCTTTCTCAAATTCTCAGAGGTCAGAGATGGCGAGGGACTGTCTGAGCAAGAGAGTGGTAGAGGAGGGGGAGATTGGGGAGGAGGGAGGGGGGACAGCACAGGGAGGTACAACTCTTAATAGTGATGCGAGTGATTCATACCCGTCCTTGACTCCGCCTGTCCCAGGAATATTGAGCAGAGGGGAGAGTGCTGGCGAGCATATTGAGTTCGGGGAAGAGAATGCACATTCTTTCCCAGGGACACCATTACCTGAAAAAAAAAAAAAAAAAAAAAAAAAAAAAAAAAAACGAAAATGTCTCTGTTTCAAAAGTGCAAACACAGTGCTATGTGGGGAAAGCAAACTCTTCGGTCCGTGACCAACGTTAACCCTTCGCATGTACAGATGCATTATATCAGCTTTACTGATCTAGTAACCTTTTTATATCAGAGTCTGACGGTGTCAGAAAACTTAGCTGTGCCAGTTACACTACGCTGGGCATGACGGATTTTAATTTACCCTCCCGTGCAGGGGCGTCCAACGTATGTTGGAGGTTCAGGAAATTGATATTTCAAGGTGCTATCAGAGGCTGAAAATACACATCGGAACTGTGCTGCGGTGCGTTTATGACAAGGCGTGTTAGTCGCTACGGAAACAGGAAAGCTTCTTTGTGCTCGGAATCCCCAAATCGGCCAGCGACGTTCTTCAAAACCCACAATCTCCGGTAGCGCACTCTAAGCTGCTTACCCACGGACCACTGCGCATGTTCTACTCCCTAAGCTGGTCGTGCGGAATATTCTTATTCAATAGGATTGTTCTGCTTCAGCATTCTGTAGATGTTTGTTAATTATTTTTAATAATGGTCAATATTTAGCTGTTGTGAAAATGAGAACAGATTGTGAAAATGTATTTTCTCTTCTCATTTTAATTTGAGAATAAATTAAAACCAGTTTAAAGCCTACATGTCTGAAAACATTCCTCTAACACAACAGCAGTGGCACTGTGGTTTTGCATCAGTGCCATGTCAAACTGGCTTGCTGAGCGGGGAACCAGTTTTAAATTTCAGTCTTCAGTGTCGCGTGTTGTGACCTTTAAATGTCCTCTCAGTAATCATCTCTGGAAGATGGGATGGCTCATTATAAACAACTCCGGCACAAGCGAGGAGCACACGCCCACATTTTCGAGATTGATCTCAATAAATAATAAGCAAGCAGAGACGATAACAACTAATTCCGAGCAGTGGAAGTAATGGAACGCAGAAGGCAGTTACTGCATCTGAAATCAGCCGCTGGGAGACAGTTGCTAGGAACTGGGGGGAGGGAACAGAGAGTGACATACATCACCGCTGCATCCTGTCTGAGGCACGCGTTCGGGCTGACTGACTGACTGACTGTCTCACTCACTCACTCACTCACTCACTCACTAACTAACGCACTCACTGACTGACTGACTGACTCACTCACTGACTCAGTCACTGACTCACTCACTCACTGACTCACTCACTTACTGACTCAGTCACTCACTCACTCATTGACTCAGTCACTCACTCACTAACGCACTCACTCACTCACTCACTCACTCACTGACTCACTCACTCACTCACTCACTCACTCACTCAGTCACTCACTCACTGACTCACTCACTCACTGACGTGGCGGTGTCGCCGCGGAGCGAGGCCTTTGCCGACCTGGGTGCCGTAAATCCACCGGTAAACCCAGGGTCTGCCAGCCGGGCGCTCTTCTGGGAACTACGTTGGCCAACTGGACAAGCTTCATCCAGGCCATGGTTCCCCAACAGACACGGTCACAAGCCTGTGAGAGACCAATGCAGCTCACTGGAAGAGGGTCCAATTTAGGAGCCCCCCCCCCCCCCCCCCCCCCCCCCCGCCCGCTCCCCAGGCATTCTTTAATTATGAAGTGCCAAGCTTACATGACCCCCTCTCCCTTTGATTAATTTTGCTGGCTGTAAGTTTGTTCAGTTTTCGTGTTGTAATTAAAGGTTTGGGCCCAACCAGGGATAAACAAACATCTCCTCCACCGTGCACTCTCTTCATCCGGGACGGTGGAAAGCCCAGGGGGACGTGCTGCTTCACTGTCCAAAAAAAAAAGGGGTGGGGGTGGGGTGGGGTGGGGGGGGGGTTGGGTAAAGAAATTCATGATTCACTTTCACAGCAAGCAAAAAAGAATCTCAACCTTCCCAGTCTGAGAGCAATGAGGCCTCCTCTCCTGCTGCGTTTCTGGTGTGTTTGTGGGGGGGGGGGGGGATGGGGGACGGGGGGGGGGGTGTTATTGACAAAGCATTTTCAGCTTCGTGGAGTTGCTCAGTTGAGGGGAGGAGCGGCTTCGCTGGAGCCTGATCAGAAGATTGTGTCCCAGCTCACAGGGGAGCGCGATTAATTTAGGGGTCACAGAGTGCTCCCCCCTGTCCCCCAGCGCAGTGAATACGGAGCGGCTTCGCGCCTCCTTCGCCCCGGCGCTGGGGCACCTCACCGCCTGCTTTAATTTCACATGGAGGCGACGTTCCCTCCGGCCAGGCTCCTCAGGGTCGGCAGGCTGCGGTTTTGATTTATTGGGGGGGGGGGCGTTTGGGGGGGTGTAGCTCCTCCCTGGTTGGGTCCCAGTGACTGCAGACACTCAGGGCCGTTGGGTTGGTGTAATCGGTGGGGGGGGGGTGGGGAGCTGTTCGACGGTGCTACGACCATGGGACTGACCCCCCCCCCCCCCCCTTGTTGTCTCCACCCGCAGGTGATCCACAAGCACCTGTACCTGAAGAGGGCGGAGATCATCGCGCAGTGCGAGGAGTGGATCGCCGACATCCAGCAGTACAGCAGCGACAAGAGGGTGGGCCGCACCATGTCCCACCACGCCGCCGCGCTCAAGGTACCCCCCCCCCCCACACACGTTCGTCTTTTAACCCCCCCCACCCCCCCCTCACACGTTCGTTTTTAACCCCCCCCCCCCCCCCCCCCAGCATACTGCTCCAGTGTCCCTGTCAGCCCCACGTGGGACTCTGGCCGTTTATCTTACCCAGCAGCCCTCAGGCTCCGGCCCCAGGACACTACCGAGCGGAGCGGGATGATGGCGTTTCCATGGGCGACGCTGTCGTCACGGGGATGGGGCATTAGCAGGAGTTTAATATGCAGCCCAGGCCCCAGGTTGTGTACAGTGACGGTTAATACGCACTGCTGATAATCCCCCTTTCCTGGGGAGGTCGTTTAGATGAAACGCCAAAGAGCCACCATTAGGATGGGGGGGTGGCGGGGTGGGGGGGGGGGGGGATTTCTGCGGGCTCTGGCCTCTCTCCATGTGGGACGGGTTACGGAGTGCAGCCCTTCTGACAGACCCTGCGCCCGTCCCAGGGTGCATGCGAGTGAAGCAGTGTTTCCTCATGAATCATTCAGATCTCTGTGGACAGAAAGCAAGCCCGGCTTATCTGCTACATCCTGGCTGCGTTCTGCTTGTCTTTGTGCCAAGTGGTGCAGAATCAAATATTAGACCGAGCGGCACATCGGTGTGCGTCTGTGTGAACAGGCAGGGTTTCGTTCAGTGTGTGCATCTGTAAGGTGTGTGTGCCTGTACTGTTTGTGTACCTGTAAGGTGTGTGTACCTGTAAGGTGTGTGTGTACCTGTAAGGTGTGTACCTGTAAGGTGTGTGTGCCTGTAAGGTGTGTATGTACCTGTAAGGTGTGTTGTACCTGTAAGGTGTGTGCCTGTAAGGTGTGTACAGCAGGGCGTCCGCTCGCTCCCAGTCCCACGCTAACCGCTTTGCCGGGTTTGTCTCCGCCCCCAGAGGCACACAGCCCAGCTGAGAGAGGAGCTTCTGAAGCTCCCCTGTCCCGAGGGCCTGGAGCCCGACGGAGAAGAGTTCTCAGAGAAGAGCGTGGCCCTCCTGGCCAAGGAGCCGCCCAATCAGGACGCAGAGAAGCCGAGTGGCAGCCAGGACGCCCACTGCAGCGACGGCCAGCTATGAGCTCCTCCCACAACCTCCCCCTGACCTGCCCCCCCGACCCCACGGGCCACTCCTCCTCGCCACTCTTACTATTGATATTAAATAGACTTGATGGCTTCGAAGCACAAGCCAACATTTTGTCAATATTTGTATGTAAGAATCTAATTAAGTAATATCTAAAAATGAGAAGGAAAAAAAAAGAAACAAAACAAAAACACAAACCTGATGAAAGGAAAAGAAAAAAGACAAAAATCCCACCAAACTATGCTATGCCCATAATAAGACAGTCCAAACAAACAAAATTATCTTTTATTTACCTGTAAAAGAGTGTAAACTTTTTTGTGCTTTTATTTTTCAATTGTGAAATAACCACTGATTGGTATGTTATTAAACTTGTTTATGTATACATAATGGCAGAGGAAATCACGAATATATAAGGGAACTACCTTTAGAAAAGAATGTTTACTGAATGTTAATTTACATTTTTTTTGACTGTTAGTGCAAGGACAGTTGTAACCAAGAATATATTGGTCATTCTTTAAGGATACTATTTAAAAGAAAAAGTTTAAAACACATACACTTCTTCAATTTAAGGAATCTTCTGGTTGCCCATTTACATTGCTTATTTGATTTCTACAGACTCCTGTATACTTCAATAAAGGCTTGAATGGACATTCTTTATTGCTATGGTTACTTGTTACCTTTTTACTGGGCGGATGACATGTTCAGGAAAATGCGTACACTGATAATTTTTTTTCTTTGCCTCACTAATTCTAAATGCAAGTTTAATAAATGCAACCTGTTTTACTTTGCTCGAATATATGAATCTCAGGGTGTTTGGGTGGATGGGAAGCGTGTGTGTGAGTGTGTATCCATCAAATCAAGAGGGGCGCCGTGTGAAACGCTCGTGCCCTTCACAGTCTCTGGAAATAACACTATTCACCGCACGCTCAGAGGCGCGCGGAAAAGCCTACCTGCTAACGGCTCCCTGGCGTTGCCATTATTTGAGATTCCTGTACATTAATAATTCAGTCGCTTCTGGCAGAAATGTCTTCGTGAGAGCTTTTTATGATTTGGAACGTGGGGCCGGGCGGGTGCATGCGGAGATGCTAAAAGGTATTCGTCCGATGTGTAAACGGAACTTCAAAAGGCAGATTGTGAATACATTTGTCTTTCTGCGTTTTTGAAGAGAAATCGGGTTTGACTCCGAGGAGGAAAAAAAGACATGACATTAGTCTCAAGAGTGAGGGTTAAGATGGCTTGAAAAGCAAAAAAAAAAAAAAAAAAGAAACAAACGGTTCTTTGCACAGCCGTTATACTGTAGCTATCTGTAGAGGAGTTGTAATGGATTACAACATGTACTGTGGAATTTCAATGCATCTTGTGGCAATGCATTTGGTGTTTTTGATCCTTTTTTCCCCCCCAAAAGAAATTACTTTTGTAAAAATATAATAAAAAATGTTCTCTGTTCAGCGGGTGTTTTTTTACAGTTTGGAAATTACATTTCCTTATTTAGTACCAGAACGGGTAACCGTCTGTGTAAATTTAGTTGAAAACGTGGTGTTCACTGGATAAATCTGCATTGGCATTTTTGTGTGTAGGTATATTTTGTGTTTAAAACACGACTGCCAATGATCAGTACTCAGAGAAAGGCATTTTATAGTGGTGCGACAACTTATCATATGGATGTGACGTGTAGAAGACGGTTCCTGTGTCTGTATCGTTTGCCAGCCTACTCCTCTTCTTTTCTCATAAAATGTTCGATTTTTTTTTCTATTTAAGATGCAAATTGCAATGGACATTTTCGAATAAAATGTCACTTTACCTGCTCTCGCAAAGTAATGTGCGTCAGGCTGCAGCGAACTTTGCATTTCATATGAAGCCGTCTCTAAATAAATCTATAGAAGAGCAATATATTATGATATATTATTTGAAACGATCCTGGGTTATATCGACTGGCCACGGTAACCCCCCGGATCACACGGGCTCCACGTGCAGCGCTATTCAGCAGCGGGGCTCAATGGCAGTGAATCACACTGCGGCAAAGCCTCAAAAACTTATTCCTTTTTTCCGTTTCAGAATGTCTAATGAAGCGCATGTGCACCAAGCTTAAAACACGAAGGGATTACTGTACAGAAGACGGCTCGCTAGATTCATATCTGTGATTCAGCCCGGCCTGTATGCATTATTCATTCCGCGCTTTGAACTCCACAGCGAATATGAAGGAGAAAGAAAACTTGTGAAGTGTATTACCGTGGTTACCGATAAGGCCGTGACGCGGTTTTTTTCCCCCCTGCGAATCTCAAGATAACTGTTCGATGTCCTATCGTGACCGCGGGACAAACGAGAACAACAAAGAAGCGAGCCTAGACTTCGCTCCCCCGAGATCGTGTTGGTCTTGTTTTGAACTTTGTCTTTAGTTTTGAACTTGTCCGTTATCACAGAGCTGTTACTTCGATGCGGTGTTAATTATGGGTTCTCCCTAGTCGTGCCTTGTGCCACCATCAGCACACAGTATGTGCTTATAAATTCCATATCGATGGTAATACAATTCTGCAAGAAATACCGATTAATTTCTATTTAATGGAAGTCTGAACACTTGTTAATTGCAATATATCTCTATAGTTTGATTTTTAACTGAATAAAGTACAAGGGAAGCTGCCGTTGTTCATCAAAAAGACAGCAGTGTGTGGGTGGCTGGTGGTGCAGTGGTGAACACTGTTGCCTCATTGGCAAGGTACCGGGGCCTTTTGTCCCAATAATGTGCGTGTTGTCTTGTGTTCATGTGGGTGTACTCCTGGAAGTCTGGGTTCCTCCCATCGTCCAAAGACATGCAGGCTCGTCTTATTGGAGGGTCTAGATTGCCCACAACTATGAGTATGTCAGAGTGAATGGTGTGTGTGCCCTGTGATAGATTGATGACCTGTCCAGGGTTTCTCACCAATGCATGCTGGGATTGGTCCCCCCTCCCCCCCCATATGACATACGACCCTGACCGGGAATAAGCGGGCTTCATAATGGATGTAATGATGGACAGCTGTCAGTCATGTTTACTCCCCTCGTCTACCACTTTGACAGTGACAGTTGAATCTGTAGCCTGCGTAATGCCTGCAACACTATATATAATAAGCCTGTACATGCTGCACTTTCCCCCCCAATTGATTATTCTCATTTGTTCAGCAATTTCTGGACACCTTGTTGTTTTGTACGTCTTAACATCACGGTGTCGCAGAAGGAATCCACTTTCACCTCTAATGCTCGTAGGTCACTGCCAAGGACCTGTTTGGTGATGTTCGATTCCAGCTGCTGCTTGCCGGATGAAAGGCCTCAGGATCACTACTAGCAGCCTGATAAAGGAAACAGGGTTGTGTGTCTCACCTACCCATAAAACTGTCAGCAGTCTCTGTTCCCACCCCCCCGCCACCCCCCCAGGCTTGTCTCTGACTCCTCAAGCTTCCCTTTTCAGACGTGCACAGTGCGTCGTCTGATGAAGCTATTGCCTTCGCATTAAGTACGCGCATTGTAACTTTGTCATTTTCACTCTATTGTTCTGCCACCTGTACTCTAATCACAGACTTAATAAGTGTAGACATTGTTTTAATTTCGTTCGTTTTAACACGTTTTTAAATTCCCCCAGTGGGAGCCAATGCATGTGTGCATCTCCCAATTTTGTGTCTCTGCTCACCCCTTGATCCCAGGCGATTATCTCAGAATAAGATGAGGTGTTTTTTTGTTTATAGAAGTATTACTTAAATGCATCATTGGGTTCAGTTGGGGGGAAAACACTTTGAGGCATAAAATTTTGCCTCTGTAAAATTTTGTTGAGAATAGTTTTGTGAACGGCGCTATTAGATTAATTAAAGTCTAAATTTGGGAAAGAATGACAATGCGAGGTCCCAAACAGAAACCAAATGTAAATTTAAAAAATGAGAAAAGATGATTGTTTTGCTCAATAAACGAGTGAAAACCTTGGAATGATTTTTTTTTGCAAGTGATGATATAGTATTACAATGTACTGGTTACTCCCGGTCAATTTAAATACCAATATTTGAAATATAATTGTGGAGACATATTGGATTTGATGGTCTGCTGATCCGGATGAGTCATCTATTAGAAGGATAGAGTTGCATGTAAAATGATAGAAGTGTAGCCCCTGGAGCTGTTTCTTTCAGAACACAGAAGCTATTAAAGTTTAGATTTGCCTTTCCAAGCACTGATTGCTATCAGTGTGAGAGAGTTAAAATGAGTTGATCTGCGGTGTCCAGCCACATTGTTTAATCTGTTTACCAAGACAAAATTGGGGGGGGGGGGGGGGGGGGGGGGTCAACTAAACAAAGAAAAATAATCAACTATGTTGCCCTACTGGATACCATACAAATGTTTAGTGGTTGTTCAAAATGCATGCAAGCTGGATGTAGAAGAGGCTTTCCAGAGCTCTGTGAACAGGTGTCTCTCTGTGGGCTGGTCAGCTGAGAGGACACTAAGCGATGCTGACCTACAACAGCTCCATCACCAGCAGGGCTCAGCCCTTTCTGAGCAAGAGAGGTAGTGTACATCCCTGTCTCTCCAGCTACTGGAGTCCAGGAACCATATAGGCTCCTGTGTAATGTACAGCGTAGGTGTGATTTAGACTGCAGCAGTGTAAGTCAGCATTAACCCAGTAATTATCTCCCTTAGCACAAATGTTCTTTTTTTTCCTGAACAAGTTTTATAGGATAGTTAAAAGGAATGGATAGAGTCTAGGGGATATTCTTAATGTTTTTTTGTTTGTTTGTTTGTTCTTTTCCCCTTCCCTTCATGGCCACAGTCAGAAGCACTCCATGCCAGCGATCAATGCCACAGCGAGGATGTGCTTGTGTGTGTGCCTTGGATATGTGGCGCACGCAAAAGGCATCAAACAACATCTGCACGCCGCAGGTGTCCAGTCTGTAGTCTTGAACATGAAATACGCGTATCTGTCTGCGCGGGAGACGTCGCTTCCCATGCAAATCCCGGGCCTTGAAAGCGCCTTTTATCCTCTGCGAGCTTGACGGTAAATCAGGAAGTGGGACTTCTGGGAAATAAATCGGTGTGGCAGAGCAAACAGCTGCATGCATTTTGCGCTTCGCGGTTGGAAATAATGATGCCGAAGAGCTCTTCTTTAAAAAAAAAAATATATATATGCAAACGTTACTCTTAAATGTCACGCGTGAATAAAGTGAGGGAGGGAGGGAGGGAGAGGGTAGGGAGAAGAAGATGAGGAGGAGGAGGAGAAGCTTACTGAAGATCCTCCGTCGTGTTTCAGAAAGACAGCCGTGAGCTCGATTGATGCGCCACGTCGCCGCTGGGGCTTTGAGCCGTTTGCTTCGTTGTTTTTGTCTCATGTCAAATCGCGAGCTTAGTCATCGCTGCGGACTCGCGCAGTACCGTCTTCCCGAAGTAATTAAGCCAATAACTGGGAATGGGAAAAGGTCAGATGAGAGATAATTTTCATTAAACTGAAGCGCGACGTGACTTTTTCCACCCTCAAGGAGCAACCCTGTTGTAATGAGACCTCTTCTACCTTAGAGTTTCAGCCATCTCAGGCACATATTATCGAATTGGTGCTGGGCTTGGTGTTAGGACTCAAGCTGACCACCTCTGTTCCAGTAAAATAAAAGGCTCAGCAACATCCCCACAGTAATAGCTTTGGAGTCCTCTGAAATCATTGGAATTCTTTTAAAAAATGTGCGGCCTTATTTTGTTCTGCGAGGAGAACATAAATGCTCTCCATCTTTAGTGACCTTTATTTCACCCGATTCTCATTAAGATTCAAGGATGAGAACAGTATTGAACGTGGCAATGTGCTCTGTCCTAAAGTTACCAGTTGATAATTATTACCTGAAGTAAGAAAGAGTTTCAGCATCATGTTTTACAAAATAATAGATTGTTTTATGTTTTTATCTTTAATATTCAAAATTAATTATTTAATAATGACTACAGCAGTAATGGTAGCAATAATAATGATCATTGTCCTCATTATCATCATCAATATATATGAAGTACATTTCTTGGGGATAAAATGAATCATGTAAAAAAAATATTAATTTATTAATATATTATTTTTTATTAATTTATTTTGCTTGATATTCATGGTTATAGTCACAGATCATGTTTTCTTCATGATGAACGTACCGGATGCATCACTGCAGGCTTGTGTGGGAGCTCGACCCCCCCCCCCCCCCCCCCACCCCCACCCCCCCCCTTCCCCCATAACAGTATAGTCTTCTGATGGCCAATCCACCCTGACCTTGGGTTAGAGAACCCCACCCCCACAACCCAAGGGCCCTCAGCCACTTTGCATAATCAAGACAAATTACCCTTCTAATTTTTATAAAGAGAATGCCCTCCTAGGGCCTGCAAACACACACAGAAAACCAACAGGGGAGAACAAATGATGAAAATGACTAAAATTGAGATATTTCCCATGGTTTCCCAACAAAAAAATCAATAATAAAGTGGGGCTGCATCATGCAAAATATATATTTTCTAAGTATATGTATGCATATGTTTAGGCATGTGCGTACACTTCTCAGGATTGACTGTGATTGTAGTGCAGTTTGCAAATGAATGTGTTTTCTTCTTTGCTGTTCATTTTGTTTATTGTTCAGAAATACAGCTTGAACTTTTTAATGTACTATTCAGAGCCTCGAAGGACCACACCATTTTGAAACACAAACAGCCAATCACCTGCACAGAGATAATAAAGTATCTGATCTGCACCAATCCTGGAGCTCAATTTATGAATCGTAGGGCTTATGTCCTTTTTATGTCCCAAATCTTTGTCTCTAGATTTCAGAAATGTGTATTTGAATTGAAGAAGGCAGTTCTAGAGTGTATACCAAATGATCTCGAAAGATTCTGTATGGAGTTACCGTCAAAGATCCCCAATATGTTCTCCAATCTTATAAAATGCCATAAAGACAACTATGTAGTGTTATCCATGAGAAGAGAGGGTGTACATAATACCGAAAATAGGGGCTGTGAGTTAATGTGACACAAATTTTGTGCCAAAATAAAATTATTTGAGAAAAGTGTTGTTTTTGTTGATTCCTTTGGATCGTTGTTAATGCAGAATGTTTTGCACTAGTTTGAGAATTGCAATATGGCTCCACGTGTATTTTCTTTTCTCACAGTCTGTTGTTCACTTTTATCAAGGTTGTTCATTTTGGGTGGCGCCTTAGATGGAAGATGCCTGACTACAGACAGGCTTCACCCATCATTGCTGGGAAAAGCAATTCAACGTTTGACTGCTTGGCTTGCCTAAAGGGGTCTATCAGTTGCTTCACTGATTGATATATTTTAGTCACTGCAAGACGTCCTCTTTTTCTTTGGAACGAAATTTGTCAAGTCTGTAGCTTGTGTAACTTTTTAGCTCCGACCGCATCTCTGTAGCTCTGTCTGTCGGTCGGTCGGTCGGTCGGTTGGCTGGTCCACAAAAGTGTCCCACTCTGTAGCGGCCACAGTTTTCGCCCCAGGAGGCTGAAATTTGGCATGGAGGTTGGTCATGACCAAAGGTAGAGCTGAGTAACTTTCAGGCCGATTGACCAAGAGGGGGTGTGGCGATCGGCGTAGCCTTTCACAAAAAGGCGCATAACTCCCGAATGGATTCACAGATTTGCACAAGATTTTGTGGAAAGGTTGGTCATGAGCCAAAGAAGAGGTCACGTGTTTCTGTGAGGGTGTGTGCGTTGATGCATGCACACATGGATGCATGCGCGTGTGCGGTCACAGCTATTGCGGATTCGCGCTTGTTTCATCACATCTAAAACATACCAATTGTTCGGTTAAAACAATTAAATGACATTAAAATAAATATCTGCATTTATTCTTAATTCGCCCAGAAAAATTCACGAGGAAAAATGAACTGCCTCTATTTGGAATACAGGAGACTATACCTACTGTATTTCAGTAATTTAGAATATTCCTTTAAAAAGGAAATTAGCAGACAGAAAATTATAATCCTAACCGTGATACATTTAGTAACTCCGCATCATGACAGTTCCAACGACTATATCCCGTAGTTGACTTTCCCCAGATTCCTGCGTTAATTTTTTTCAGAAGGCATCTTTACCAGTTAATCCCCCCTCTGCTCTCAATGCGTCAAAACCTGGTCAAAAATATCGTAGTAAATTAATGCGGATCCATGCGTATATTTCCGTTTTATTCTTATAGCACCATAATCTGGTTGACGTTTCCCGTAGCGTTCGGTGGAATACATTAGGCTACGTATGCATCTCACAGAAATTGAAAGAAGGACGCATCATGTGTTTTTGAACAAATAGTAAAAATATCCACTATCCCTTAATGACCCTCCCTGATAGGATTTCCCACGATGCAACGCGAAGCTGTCATGGCTGCTCACTGATGCTTCTTGTAGCACATGGGCAGTAACAAACACATTCGTAGCTTAACACGAAGAGAAGCGGCGCAACAGCCCCCGAAAGGAGAGGACAACAATCGAAAATTAAATCCAGTTCGTGTTGAAACCACCGTCACTTTGTGCGGCACGTTTCGGAGTTATGGTCTGGGACGTGGAGATAGCAGCACTCCGAGGCTTTCTCACAGACAGCGAAGCAACGGAGTGGAAGCAGAATAATTCAAGCGCTGCAGGTTTGTTAAAGAACATTTCAGCCGGGACAAATAATAGAAAACGGAGAATATTTTAAAATTGACTTGTTACGGCAGTATACGACGATTGTCAAGTTTGATGGCGGGTTTGTGGCATGGGATTGCGATATGACCACATGCGTTAGCCTGCTTGCCTGCCTGCTAATTTTCAGTATTGGGACATCCTTACCGGGGCTATTCGATAGGGACTGGAGTGGCAAACCTTGAGTGAAAGTTGGCAAGGTAACCAGCTGACTAACTGAATACCAGTTTGAGTTGTGCTGGCTGCAGCTAGTTCGCTTGTGTGCACTTGAACGAGCTGTCATAACACATACGAACCTATTGCCTTAGCTAACTTGCTGCGATATACAGCATCGTGGACATTGCGAGATAAAATGTGGCAAACGCTTAGGTTAGTCTAAATGCTGAGCTTCCTAGCAAACTCGTCGGGGTTAATTGTTGCAGCTGAATGCTGTCCGGTGTGTTATATCAAGTTCACTAGCTGGTGTGATGCGTTTACGAATTAATGTGGAGTGCTGGGTTTTCTAGATCACAGAACATATGCACCATGTGATTTGTAGTTATGTCACTCGCAATCTCATTGTTATTTGCAATTCCACTGAAAACGAGAGAAATCTGGGTTCATATGGACCTAACATTTGAAATGCGTCTAATTTTTCGCTAGCTTGTTAGCTTATGTATGGCATGTAGCTACACTGTATGTTACATTGTAATTACACACGATTCAGCCACTTAACGAGCTACATTAAGTAACCAACAACTCGCTTACTGGCTTGTCCATAGTATGATATTTTTCCGTTTAGCTAAATACCATTTCACCGCTAACTTGCCTAACTGACTAACATTCGAGTCTGCATTATCTATGATAGCCAGAAAAAATAGACTTTGAATAACATTAAACAAACGTAAAAACACCGCACAGCAACTCGGTAACGTGAGGACATGTACATCGTATGTAATGCAGTAAGGTGTAACATTACTGCCTGCAGATGAAGATCAGTAGCCCGCTGATCGTCTCTCTTGGGTGTGGAAACGCGTTCTGATTGACACATTATTACATCTGGCGATTATTCAGTACACGACAGGCTATGTGCGGTTGAGACACCTGGCCTTAGCGGATTGTCTTCGTCATCATGCAGCTGTGCTGGGGATAAGAATGGTCATTTTATCGTATAAACTGCGGACATCGTACACTGTTACTATTTTATTGACGTATTTACAGGGCTAGGGAGAAAAGGACGTTGTCGTGCCCGATGATCAGTTGTAAATTTAAAGTGATGTATCAAAGCATGTAGTACATGTAGTAACTATAAAATATGTCAAATTATTGTCTGATTATATATATTTTTTAACTAATAATTTATAATGTCACGTGGTGGGGTGGGGGGTGATTACACTGGGAAAATGAATATCGTTCCTATTTGGTTGCGCTTGGTCATCCTGACACAGCGGGGACTTGCACATTGTCCCAACTTAAGTAAAACGTACGACTTTATGTGCGTACATACAGTGAGCTCCATAATGTTTGGGACAAACACATTTTTTTCTTCATATGTCTCTGTACCCCACAATTTTAGATTTCTAATCGAACAGCATGTGGTTAAAGTGCACATTCTCAGCTTTATATGTAAGGGTATTTTTTATACACTTTGGTTTCACCATGTAGAAAATACAGCACTTTTTATACATAGCCCCCCATTTCAGAGCGCTAATTTTTGGGACATATTCATGTTATGTAAATGAAAGTGTTCTGCTTTAGTACTTTCCTGAATATCCTTTGCATGCAGTGACAGCCTGAAATCTATGATTCATACGCATCACCAGGTGCTGAGTGTCTTCTCTGGTGATGCTTTGCCAGGCCTGAACTGCAGCCAGCTTCAGCACCTGCTTGTTTTGGGGGTAGCTGGCTTACGTTTGCTCTTCCGCGTATGAAACTCATGTTCAATTATTCAGATCAGATGAATGACTTGACCTGTCAATTTTTCTGGCTTTGAAAAACTCATTTTTTTTGCTATAGCAGTATGATTGGGATCATTGTCTTGTCGTAGGGTTAAGCGGTGTCCAATGAGTGTGGAGGCATTAATTCAGCTGCTGCTATCAGCAGTTACCTCATCAATGAAGACAAGTGAACCAGAACCTGTGGCAGCCATACATGCCCAAACCATAGCACCCTCACCACCATGTTTCACAGATGGGGGGGGGGGGGGGGGGGTGCTTTGGATCGCGAATCGTTCCTTTTGGCCTCTACACTTTGCCCTTGCCATCATCTTGCCACCCTGATACAAGTGAAGTCAAGTCAAGTAGAACTTTATTTGTCCCCAGAGGGGTATTTGGTTGTTCAGCAGTGAAAAAAAAAGTACCAGGGAATTTTGGTCTCATCTGTCCACAAGACCTTTTTCCAGAACTCTGCATGCTCTTTTAGGTACTACTTAGCAAATTAAGCCGGCAGTCCTGTTTTTTGCGGTTAAGTAGTGGTCTGCGTCTTGCAGTGTAGCCTCTGTGGTTCTGTTTGGGAAATACCTGTGGGCAGTAGTCATTGACCCAACCATGCCTGCCGCCTGAAGAGGATTTCTAATCTGTCGGATAGGCGTCTGGGGGTTTTTCTTCATTACGGTGAGAATCCTTTGTTCATTAGCTGGAGAGGTCTTCCTTGGCCTACCTTGCCCTTTGCGATTACTGAGCTCACCAGTGCTCTCTCTCTCTTCTTAATGATGTTCCAAACAATTGATTTTAGGAAAGCCTAAGGTTTGGCCTATGTCTCTGATTTTTTTTCTTCTTTTCTTTCTTATTTCTCAGCCATATAATGGCTTCCTTGACTTTCATTGGCACACCTCTCTGGTCGTCAGGTTGACAGATAACACTAACAGAGTCCAAAGGCAATCAAAAGCCTCGAATCAAGTCTAGATACAGAAAGCTCTCTTACACCTGCACAGAGGAGGCAATTGTAAACACCTGGCTGGAAACATGCCTGAAGCCCTTTTCCCAAACATTATGGTGCCCTGAAATGGGGGTGGGGACTTTATATTAGAAGTGCTATACTTTCTACATGGTGAAACCAAAATAATATATAAATAAATACCCTTTAACAAAAGCTGAGACAGTGCACTTTAACCACATGTGAATTGTTCGATTACAGATGTAGAATTGTAAAGACAAATCAAGAAAATTTTTTTAAAAAAAAAAAGATGTCTTTGTCCCAAGCATTATGGAGCTCACTGTATGCATGTATGCATGTATGCATGCCTAACACTGGGTGTGTTAATAAAATAACATTTTTCTGTTCATCGTTTGCCTAACCATCATTTTGCAATTTGAAGGGTGCATAGTCACCATTTACACACATTTTTCATGCAGACTGATATTTAGCACAGTGATGCCCATCGTAGCACACCTGCTCATATGAGCTAGCCTGTGCTGTTGGCAGAAAATGATGTGTGGAAGAATCCATCCTTTCTTGAAACCGTTTCATGCTATTTCATGTTTTGATGAAGAGCAGTGTGATTTTGACACCGAGATTTGTCTTAAAGTGCTTTAAATTGCACTGCACGTGGTGTCCCTGGCATCCTGCTGATCTTGAGTGTTTTTTTTTCCCCTCCATTTTGCTGTTGGCATTAAAATTCTAAGATGCAGGTCGCTGCCAGTTGTGTCTTATCTTTTTTTCCCCCCACCACTCTGCTGTATAGGCTGCACAATGCGAAGGGCTTGTCTGAATTGTGCTGTCGTCTTGGTTATTATTTTTTTAAAAAATTGCCTTAATTACTGTGCCGTGACAAATTCGCGCACTCAGCAAAATGTTATTAACAACAGCTGAAGCTTCGCTCGGAAACGCTTTCAGTTTGTCTCTGATGAAGCGAGGCCTTCCTCTTCTCTTTCGACGTCTCTTCCTCTTCACAGTAGCCTTAGGGGGGTTTTTTTTACTGGATCTGTAGAGGGCTGAAATATCTTCACACCTCACGGGCCCAGTAATGAGACTTTAACTATTAACGCCTTCGGAAAATCTAGCGGAAAACTTTTTATATACTGTTCCCCTCAGGGCCCGTTTTGTCTTTTTGACCAGGTGTCCCAACTTTACTTTTTAGCCATTTCAGAAAAATCCAACAATTAACCCACTATATAGCTGCATGGATATCACTTGGGGGTTATGCTTAGTTTGCCTTCTTGGTCCTCCCAGGCAAGAAGACAACATGAACATGTTGTGAAGACTACATGTAAATGTCGTGTTTTTCTTCTGTGGTTATTTTGTGGATTGTATCTGTCTTATAATTCAATAAGCAGTTTTCAGTTTATGCAATCTGTCTACACGGACATTCATCCAACACTACGTTTGTCATGATGTTTACAGTGTCTGCTGTCTTTATTTTGATATTCCATTGCTGTCTGTGAAATTGATATTGAGGACTTTGATGAATCACCTCATTAGATGAATACAATAAAAATTTTAAAATGTTGAGATTTATCATGAGATTTAAGCTTTTCGTTCACGGGCTGAAATTAAGGTTATTGCTTTGCGGTTGTGCCCGTCCCAGACCCCCTCTGGCCTAAATGAACGCGCCTCGTGAAGGCGCTGATGTCTGGCGGTCTGTACTGCGGAGATTCCGAGCATCGCTGAATGTGGGGGGGGCCAACGGCGGGAATTAATTTAACGCCTCTCCTCCGAATCCGCCGAATATCCCGCATGTTTACGAGCCGTCGCCTGGGCCCCCCCTCGAACCAACCCCCTGGCCCCCCCTAGGCCCCCTCTCCACCCACCGGAGGGGGAACAGCGCAATCAATGTTAACGAGGCCGACGGCCTCCCTCCTCAAATAAAGAACTAATGAAACCCCTGGCTGTGCCTCGGATCCGTGCGGACACGGCGCCATTTGCACCGATCGAGGTTCCTCGGCTGGAAGATGGCCGAAAAGAGTCTGCAGCAAGCAGCGGCGTCTGCAGCGAGCAGCGACGTCTGCGCCGAGCAGCGACGTCTGCGCCGAGCTGCGGACGTCTGCGCAGAGCAGCAGGGTCTGCGCCGAGCAGCAGCGTCTGCGCCGAGCAGCAGCGTCTGCGCCGAACAGCGACGTCTGCGCCGATCAGTGACGTCTGCACCGATCAGTGACGTCTGCGCCGAGCAGTGACGTCTGCGCCGAGCTGCGACGTCTGCGCAGAGCAGCAGGGTCTGCGCCGAGCAGCAGCGTCTGCGCCGAGCAGCAGCGTCTGCGCCGAACAGCGACGTCTGCGCCGATCAGTGACGTCTGCACCGATCAGTGACGTCTGCGCCGAGCAGTGACGTCTGCGCAGAGCAGCAACGCCTGCGCAGAGCAGCGACATCTGCGCAGAGCAGCGTCGTCTGCGCAGAGCAGAGACGTCTGCGCCGAGCAGGGACGTCTGCGCCGAGCAGCGGCGTCTGCGGTAATAGCGCCTGTGATTGCCACGGCTTCGTGCGGCTGAGGGGTCCTCCGTGGGGAATGGTTCAGCCCGGCTGCTGTACGGGGGGGCGGCTGGCTCTGAATGATGATGAGAAGCTAACGGCGAAGGACGGGGGAGAGAGCTCTGAGGCGTACGGACCGCCAGGGAGCCCGGGGGTCCCGGTCCAGAGGGACGCTTAGTCAACCCACTGCTGAGGAAGAGGAGGGTGGGGGCCGGGGTCCCGGTCCGGAGGGACGCTTAGTCAACCCACTGCTGAGGAAGAGGAGGGCGGGGGCCGGGGTCCCGGGGTCCCGGTCCGGAGGGACGCTTAGTCAACTCACTGCTGAGGAAGAGGAGAGTTGGGGGGGGGGAAGGCAGGGGATCTACTAGGTGGTCATGCCGGAAGATGCTGAGGCTTCATTTACTGACATAGTTGTTTTGAGTGGTGTGTGCTTAAGGTAATGGCGAACTTTGTTAAGGCATTCAATTATATTTCTTTTAGCTTTTAAAAATGAGGTTTGGCCTCAAAGCAGAATAGTCATTTGTAGTTTATCTGTGTCCTGATTCTGAGGTCATGATGTAGATTTTGAGGACTGCTAATCATGCATTAGAGACTGATCAGTGGTTCACGGTCAAGACCAGTCATATCAGTTCACTGTATTTGTTGAGTAATGCATTGAGAGTCCTCACAGGACCTAATCAGCGAGGGTGTTTTCTTTGTGTTTGCTACTTTTGCTGATGTCACTTCCTGTTCCTGTCCCTCAGAGAGCGGTTCGCTGCTGGAGTCCCTGCTGGAAGGTGATTTCGAGGGGGTGCTCCTGAGCCCCGCGGTGCTGGGCGTGCTCGGCGGGGAGAGCGGCGATGAGGAGGCGGTGGAGGCCTACCTGCAGAGGCGTTTCCTGGCCTACCTGAGCGACGCCACCGAGGGCGACCGAGCAGAGAGGTGAGGTCAGAGAGCTGGCCCCCGCTGTCATGGCGATACCCCGCAGAGCTTCAGCACCGCGATTCAAATGAGCCAATCACGGCTTTGACCGTTATTGCAGCGGTGGCCCTGCTGTCACGGTCATACCCTACAGAGCTTCAGCGCTGAGATTCTGAATTCAAATCAACCAATCACGGCTTTCTCCGTTATTGCAGTGGTGGCCCCACTGTCACAGCTACACCCTACAGAGCTTCAGCACAGCGAACGTAAATTCGAATGAACCAATCACAGCTTTGACCGTTATTGCAGCGGTGGCCCCCACTGTCACTGCCATACCCTACAGAGCTTCAGCGCTGAGATTCTGAATTCAAAGGAACCAATCGCGGCTTTGACCGTTCATGCAGCGGTGGCCCACCGACTGTACAGTTTAACAGCGGAGGGGAAACATTGATGCATTGGCCAGGTGTCCGGTGGTGACTTTTATTGGCGTAAATATGAGGACGGCGAAGCGCTCCCTGCTCCTCTGGCAGCGGGAACGCCATTCCGCCGCTCTCTGCGTGCTCCTACCAGGCACCCTGCTGCTATGAATTATTAATTTTTAATAAGGGCAGCTTAACATCTACTGCTCTCCAGTGGGGTATCTGTGTGGGCGATATATATTTCACCATTATGCGCTCATCTGTCGACTCTGTGGGTGTTTTTTTTTCCCTCTCTTCCCCGACTTTCTCTTGCAGCAGGATCTGCATCTCGCAGTGCTGGTTTACACTGGTTTACACTGGTTTACACTGGTTTACACTGGCTTACACTGGTTTATGCTGGTTTATGTCACTGGTCTCACTCTCTTCTCTTCTTCTCCCCTCTCTAACATTATCTCTCTCTCTGTCCCTGTCTTTCTCAATTCCCCCCCTCTTCTTCTCCCACACACTTTCTCTCTGTGTCACCCCTTCTCTGTCTCACCCCCTCTCTATTTCTCTTTCTCTCATTCTATCATCCTCTCTCCTTCCTCTCTCTCTCTGTTCCTCCCTCTCTCTCACAGGGAGACGGTGTTGTACGTCCTGGCTGTGGCTTGCCTTCACCTCTTCGCCCAGAGTAACTGGACGGGCCCCCCTGTCACCGTCCACCCGCAGGACGTCCTCCCCCCGGCCCTCCTGCAGCCCCTCTCTGAGGTATCCTCCCCCCACAAGGGCGTGTCCTGTTAAACCCAAATTTCACTCAGTTTAGCTCTTCTCCGGTAGATTCCCTACAATTTATAGTGGACCAGAATGCTTGTTGGGCGGCAGTGTAGTACAGTGGGTAAGGAGCTGGTCTTGCAGGTTCGATCTCTGGGTAGGACGCTACCGTTGTACCCTTGAGCAAGGTACTTAACCTGCATAGCTTCAGTATATATCCAGCTGTATGAATGGATGCAATGAAAATGCTGTGTGAAAAGTTGTGTAAGTCGCTCTGCATAAGAGTGTCTGCTAAATGCTAATGCAATGCTTTTCACGCGTGCATTACTCAACTTCAAAATGGCCAAGAACAAAAAAGCAGAATGTACACTTGGAAAATGATGTTTATCTTAAAGAAGATCAATTGCACTCTTTCAGTATTGTATACTTTCTTGGTGGGAAAAAAAAAACCCAAAAATAAAAATAACGAATCCAGTCCTTTCAGTTGTGCACCACATAGTTTTCTAGGCCCCTGAAAATGTCTTTGTTTGACCACTTTCACTGTTTACAGCTTTTGCGCTGATCCTGTGTTGTGGTAGAAGCTGCCGTTAGCCAGCTAAACTGTCTAAGCAGGCAACTTAAAAATGCTTTCCGTTTAGCTGAGCTCATCCAGGCTTGGCGTAGCGGTCCGGCCTGTTGGCGGATAAGTATCTCAGTCAGCTAACAGCTGATAAATTTGTTTTACGATCCCCTTTATTTTCATTTGGTTTTCTCCCGGTTCAGCGTCTTCATCCATCTCCGCAGAATCCTCGGGGTTGTTGATCAGATCAGATCACAGCGTTTCGGCATTTCAGCACAAAAGCTTCACTGAAGCAGCATTCAAAGTGTCGTTTCTGCCTCCTGTGCCATAACACGAGAGCTGACGTTCAAATTTGTGTCAGTAAAAAGTGTCCGGATTGAACAATTTTACCTTCCTGTGGAAAATGTCAGTACGAGTAATACAAGTAGCTAGAGTACGATTTGTGATAAAACGGTCTGCTTTATAATGTAGTGCTCTTCACTGTTAGATGGATGATGACTTGGCTAGGAGGAACTCCACTTGTTTAAAATGTACAGTACACGTACGTGAGAATTCATGGTCTCATTGACTTGTCATTATCTTTGTGATTTCAAAGTCAATTGTTATATGTGTGGGCTGGCACTCGATGATGCTCCCGTCTTTTAAAATTTATTTTGAAAGACTGTCTGGACGGCCATTTCTGTTCCCCTTGCCTCAAGCTTGTTTCTTCGTGAATGCCTTTTCCGTAATGTCAGTGAGATGTTGGAAAAAGAGAAGAATTTCACTGCAGTGTCAAATGGGAAGACGTTTTTGGCAAAACATGACAGAATTGGGAAGACTTTCAATTTAAAGGTCATGAAAAACAAACAATTTATATTTGGTATGCGTTACTACCACCACCGTAAGTAATAGGATGCAAAATGGAGGCAGTTTTTCCTTTAGGGAGTTTTCCAGGCCTGCTGTTGTTGCCATTTGTTGGTTCTAGACAGCTTTGGCTTGGTTGATAAACCTGTACAGTTTTGCTCACCATCTAAACACATTTAGTTTTTGCCTGTGTAATGGAATCCCAGTGAACCCCGAGTTTGGTGGGTTCCCCACCCTCCTGAAACAGATAAAACTCGCCCCCCCCCCGTGGCGCGTCCCAGCCCAGCCCATTTTAAACATGAGAGAGAGGCGGGGCTGCACCCTTGTCTGTGCAGGACGTCCAGCCGAGCACCCTTTGATGGGCTCTACCATCGAAAGGGTGTTCCCAGCACCGGGGGGAGCAATATTTGGTTGTTAATTGAGAAGGGGACCAGTGTTAAGGGCCTAGGGTGGGGGGGGGATTGCGTTGGCTTGCCCGTGTGATAAATGGTGGGGGCGGGTGACCCTGCAAGGCCAGCACGGGGCATAATGAGGATGTATGAGGGGGGGGCACGGGCCGATAATGGACCCCTCCCTGGGGTCCCAATTACGCCAGGGCTAGGGTAGCTAGCTTTCTGCTAACGCCTCTGGAACGCCCCCTGATTGGTCGGCTGGCCTGCCGTTCCTCCAGAGATGAGATGTGTGCGGTTCTGCTGTCTGCGGGCTTTTCCTGCAGCTGTGATTTATGCATGCTGTCGTTGCGGCGTGCTCTGAGTGGAACGTGTGGGGGGCTTGGGGGGGTGGGGGGGGGGGGGGTTGAACCGGCTGCCTCTTCCCTTAAAGATCTTATATGGTAATTGATCTGTTTCTGCCATTGTGTTAAAGTGAGGTGTGGGTGTAGCGTGGATCTGCAGCGATAAAGGCATCGTTTTCAGGAGCGTTAATTGCGTATTTTTTATGAAACGGGGTTGATGCTGTGAAAGTATGATGCGGCGGCAGTTTGAGCTGCGCATCTTGCGGGCGGGTTCTCTGGTTCTGTGGAATTCCATCACACCAATGGGACACACAAAGACATAAAGTGTTTACTTCTTACCGTGGAAGAAGTGTCTTCAGGCTGATTTCTAGCTGTGTGTTTGTAATCTTGTGTCATGTGACAGCTCTGTTCAGCTCCTGGTGTGGGGGTATGTGGTCTGAAGGTAGTAACTCTGTGCCCCCCCCCCCCACAGCCACAGGCTCTGACTTCAGCCCTCCTGAACAGCCTGGTGTTGGACGGAGAGTCCGTGTACAGCCTGGTGTCCAACCCCTTCCTCCTCCTCCTGGCCAGAGTCCTGCTCGTCAGCTGTGGGGCCAAGCTGGAGAGCTTCCAAGTGAGTGTGTGTGCGTGCGTGTGTGTACATCCCTGCATGTGTTTACATGCATGTGCCCGTGGTCATGTGGCTTTTCTTAGTGTGAGTGCATGTGAATGCTTGCTAGTACATGTTTACACCTGGGCGCATAAGAGTATAGGTGCGTATGTCTGTGTGCAGCTGTGTTTATGCGTGTGCGTGCATGTGTGTTTTTGCATGTGTGTGTGTCTGTTTTTGCACATGTGCATGTGTGTTTTTGCACGTGTGTGTGTATGCGTGTGTTTTTAGCACGTGTGTGTATGTGTGTATTTTTGAGTGTGTGCTTGTTTTTGCACGTGTGTGTGTGTGTGTTTTTGCACGTGTGTGCATGTGTGTGTATGTTTTTGCACGTGTATGTTCTTGCATGCCTCCAGATCTGGTTTCACTCTTTCTTTATGCACACTTCAGCAGTTTAAGGCCCATGGGTGCAGCTGCCCAGTCTCTCTGCATCTCCATTTTGAGCATTCACAGGTAGTGGCAAAAAGGTGGGAGCTCTTGGTAAACAGGGGGACTCAAGGTATATTAAAAGCAGCTAGGCATCCCAGTGTCCTCTGGGCCATGCAGAAACATGCTGGGCATGCCTGGTCCCCTTTAATTACAGCTAGCGCTGCCTGGAGATGAGACCCTGATGACTTTGAAATGGAGTGCTTGTTTTTTGGGGGGGGGGGCACGGCTGGCAGCAGCTTCAGTGATGAAGACGGCAGCTCGACTTGCTGCCGATTCGCCGGGACCCCTGTGTCAAAGGTGATGTCAGCATGGAACTCTGACGGGGTGATATCATCGACCGAGGGCAGAAGTGTGTTGGTTGGAGGTGCGGGGCTGAGCGGGCGAGCGGGTCGATCGGTTTGCGAATCTCAGCCCGGGCACGAGCGGGAACCCTGCAGGGCAGGACGCCGGGGTCAGGGGTCAAGGGTCGCAGGGGTCGCAGGGTCCACGAACCCCCTCATTACGCGCGGCGATGCGAGTAGAGCGGTCCAAAGAGCACGGTCTGTGGAGAAATGCGAAGCGGTCAGATTCGCTGGATCCTTCTTCACCAGCGCTCTTTCTAATAGACCAGCACACTCGCGGTGCGGTTTTAAAGAAGCCTGCAGGTCTTAGTGCTTGGTTCTGACAGTTATGGGTGCTGGCCGTTCTGTAATGGTTGAGGGGGTACACCCTTAATCCCGGGGTACCTTAATATCATCACAATAAAGTGGGGTTAATATTCCTAAAAACGAACTGTGAAGTCCTGGCCGTATGTTGTCGTCTGTGAAAGAGGAGAAGGGCTCTGTGGAGGATGGTGCTGTCTCTGTGAGCGCTGGGGGACAGGGGAGGATCCTCAGCCCCGCCCCCTGGTCTTATCGCTTCCATTTCCTGTCACTCCAGGGCGCGACACGGGCGCACCTCGCCCTGTCACTCATTTTGACCGCCAAATAAATCTCACAGCTCGCCCCCGCCCCCGACTAACCCCCCCAGCCCCTCCACCATCCCCCCACCCGGCACTGCAGCCGAGGCGTATCTCATAGACCTCAGTTCAGCTCTGAGGAACCGCAATGTAACAAAACAAAGGATAAAATAACGCATCGCGCGCGTTTCCTGTCCGGAGAGTTTCGCGCGATCGCGCTCCCGTTCGCGGTGAGCCGTAAATATTTCAGAGGCGCTTCGCGGGTCGGACTCAACGTTACATAAGCACACGGCGTAATCCCGCCGCCGCCGCCTGGAACATCCGCGTTCAGTGAGATCGTGATGGAGAGGAGCTCCTGTTCCACCTATAATAACACCCTGTGCTTTCGTGAGGACCGGGGGGAAGCGGGTGGGTGGAGTGTTAATGTTTCGCAATTCGAACCTTTTTGAATATTTAAACCCCCCCCCCCCCCCCCCCCCCCCCGAACCGACGGGGGAATTCAGAGTGTGGCCCCATTCAGCAGAGTTTAATGCGTCTGCTTGTAGCGGCAGATTATGCCCCCCCCCCCCCCCCCTTCCCCGCACGGGTCCCGCTCTTCCCGCTATTCGCTCTTTAATATGCAAATGCAGCATGGGGAGTTAATTGTTGGCACCTTTTTCAGCGAGCGTCACTCCAGGGGTGGGGGGGGGGCAGGGGGGGCGGGTAGCTGTAGAATGACTAGTAGACTTGTGGGTAGTGCGTTCCCTGCTCTGCCTTTTTTTTCATTCCCCCCCCCCAATTCACACCCCCCAACATAGCATTAAAAAAAAAATCCCTTAACTGCATTATATTTTTTTCCTTCTTTTATCCGATGAGGCGTTCGCACATGGAATATTGATTTTGTGCGCCCCTGACAATTAATGCCCCATCCGGCGTTGTGAATTGAACCCCCCCCCTTCGCCCCACCGAATCCCTCCACCCCCCATATGTGAAAAAGAAATGGTGAAATATTCGTTTTGACGTGCAAATTGAATTTTTATGTGGTTCAGTAGCTTTTAAAATGCCAGGAGTATTGTGGGTGGGAGGGGGGGGGGGGGGAAGTCGTCCAATGGCTGAGAGCTGTTATTGCCACTGCCACTTTGGGTTACTTGCTTATTGGAAAAGAGTAGGGTCGGCTATTTTTACTGCTCGGTCAGCATTAGCCGTTGTTGGGATGGGGGGGGGGGGCGGGCGGGCGGAAGGGGGGGGGATTGCTGTGCCTTGGAGGGGTTGAGCTGTTAGTGAGACCTGTGTTGTCTTTCTCTCCCTCCCCCCCCCCTCCCTCCCCCTGTCCCAGCTGCTCCCCTGGTGGACCCTCAGGTACGTTGCCCTGCACCAGCAGATTCTGGAAGAGCGTTCCCCGGAGCTGCTCACCCTGGCCCGGAGCAGCATGGAGAAAGGTAGGAAGTCACCTCCGCTCTGCGTCACCACGGATACGGTTCGGCTCCGCCCGGCCCGGCCGGGGGCCGGATGGAACTCGGTGGCAGAAAGCAGACTGACTGTACTTGCCCCCCCTCCCCAGCTAAGGCCTGGAACTGTTCCTGACTGCTGTAGTGTGGGAATACAATATTGTCACTTTATATTTTACAAGGCCCATGATGTCAGCGGACGCTGGGTGCTTGTGTGTGCGTGTGCGCGCGTGTGTGTGTGTGTGTGTGTACACGTGTGAGTGTGAGAGGGAGACGGAGGGAAGCTGGGAGATGGGCGGGTACCGAGTGAGTTGGTTTCCATGGCGCCGCTGCAGTGGGATGCTGAACCAAAAGCACAGCGCTCCTCTAAATTAGTGAGTTTACACTCACTCGAACCCTGAGCCAGGGATAAACTGCTCCAGCGGCGGCTCGTTCATTTGCTCAGAAAGCCGTAAAAAAAAATCTCCCTCCCCCTGCGTAAGGAAAATGCAACCGCAGGCAGAATCGGTTTGCCTCTCTCGCTCGCTCGCTCGTTCGCTCGATCGCTTCGGAGCGCGCCCGACGAGGCTTCGCCCGACCGGCCTTTCGAGGTGCGCTCGCGTGTCATCGCATCGCCGTGGAGGACATTTTCCTTTTACGGTGACGTCTTTCGACGTCGGCCAATCCGTGCGCTTTGAGGCTCTCTGGGCCTTGTTTCAGACTCGCTGTGTGCAGTTGACGGTTTGGCGAGATGAATGAGTTATGCGCCGAAACGCTCTGTCCAGCCCCCTCCTCTCTGGCACCCGCATTCTCAGGGTCCAGTAGAACCCCCCCCTCCCCTCCGCCCCCCCCCCCCCCCCAGCTCCCCTTGATCAGTTTGGGGAAAATCTGCCGCGCAGCACTCTGAAATAGAGCAGCGTTCCTCAGCTTCCCCGGCTTATGTCAGATTTGACGTATTCTCTGCGCTTGACTTCCCCCCCTCTCTGAAGATGACATCCTTTTCTCTCCGGCTGATATCCGTCTGCCGCATCGCTGACCTTTTCTCTCTGAAACAACGTTTATGTTCGCCGAAGAGCCCCAAGGAGGTTAGTTGGCTTTTAACCCGAGAAGAAATGAGTCGATATTTCTCACCGATCAATCCAATCAGTCAATGAATCAATCAAGTTTTTTTGATCAATTAATGAGAAGGTGGCGTTTCCTTTTGTTTTAAAGCTGTGGGCTCCAAACGTACTTCCGTTAGACACAGGAGTTCATAAGTGGGGGGAAAAAAGTGTTTTTCTATTATCGGATGTTATGAACTGAAACTGCATCTAATATTAATCTCATTTGACATGCATGAACCAAGTAGTTTTCAGTCGCGGAATTTCAAGCGTAGCTTTTTTTTTTTAGTGGAGATTCTTTTCAGTTTGACAGCGACCCCGCGATAAATTTAAACCTGCTGCGTGTGCGCTGCAGGTCATCGAAACAAAAACACGCGACATTAATCCCCCTGGTGAAGGCGGTGTCTGCGTTCTGGGCTCAGGCACAGCACAAGCAGAGCGCTTCTTTCAAAAGAGGTATCGGCTTAGTCGCACTTCAAGGGCGATGTGCCTGCGTTTTGGGGGGGGGGGGGGGGGGTGTAGTCTGCCCGCACTTCTGAACAGTCGAGATAATTTTATGTTCTCGTTTCCTGAATTCTGGCGAGCCCTCAAGCCTGAGAGAATTTTCGGGGGCGTTCTTCTGTGGATGAAGCGAAACCGAGCCCGGATGCGAAACCGTTTTAAGTCAAGACTTAAAGTGAATTGTGTTTGAAGTCGCGAGATTAGCTTTCGTTTGTTTGAGATTTAAGTTCACAATGCGACCCGTAACAAATGGAACAGGCTAACCAAATTCATTTCTCTTGGTTATTTGCAGACGGTCCCTAGACTCCCTGCACTGTAGATAAACCTTGGATATTAATAGACCTACGGGCCATCTTCAGTTAGGCATTGCACTGCTGGAGGTGATATTCTGCGTAACCCTAATAAATATCTGGGGAATTATAGTCCTCCATTTGTTTTTGTTTGTTTGTGCATGACTCTCTAGTGTCTTTGGAGGCTATTTTCCTAACCAGGTAGGAAACCCCCTGGAAGCTGTGTGGTGATCTGTCAGGTTTCATCCTTGGGTCTTGGGGTCTGGCGTTCACAGTCGCTCTGAATTTAAGGCCCGGCATTCCGATTTACCCAACTGGCCCGGGGTTCGGGAGGAAGTGGCAGCGTCGCTCGCTATTTTGGGGAAAGGGGCCTTTCGGCCCGCATCTCTGTGTTCCGCCTTTTCTGATAAGATTGGACACCCCCCTGCCGCAGGGGCGACCCCAGACTGTGTCGGTGGCTGCAGTCGAGCTCTTCCCGCTTCTTTTTTTGCCCGCCTGAATTTCGGGCAGTAACCCCTGAACGTCTGCCAGCCTTCCTGCCGACAGAGAACGGGTTGAAATCGCTCAACGTCGCCGAACGGCGCCGCGCTAATGAATTTAATCGATCGCTCCGCTGCGAGACTGTTAAAAACGATCATATTTTCAGAGGCGTTTTCGATGTATCTTAACTCGACTCGGGTTATGTATCGTGCCGACGTTGAGAGCGGTGTGTGTGGCTGCCATGGCGATGATGTGAAACGTGTTTTTCGGGCAGTTTTTTTTTTTTTCAGGTCCAGCGATGGATGTCTGGATGTGTAGCAGCATTCTGTGAAATGCACAGCAAGACCTTTTAAATAAACTCCCGTGTACTGATCTGTTTGGTCGAGAACACGGCGAAGGTTTGTTCGCTTGATTGTGTGACCATTGCCAGGTCAGTGTTGAATGGTTTCTGCGTTGAGACCCTGACTTCGGTACCCTACTTTGTGGAGTCCTCAAACAGACCGTTGGTAATTAAACTTCCTGCTCATGCCCCAGATTGATATCGGCTGTCAGTTGATTCGGAGCCGCTGGCCTGTTTTAGCCTTGGGCTTCCATCTGAAACGTGGTCCTCGCGATCCAGGAGGTGCTTCTGACCACAGTTGCCCTTCGTCGACGACGTCTTTAACCAGAGGTCTGTGCCCACCTCACCCATGACTCTGTTCCTTGTGGAACATTAGCAAGTTGAGCTGTCTTCATCACTGAAGTCACCTGGGCCTTTGACTTCTAGCCATAATTACAGGCAACCAAACATTCTCCAGCATTTCTTGCACGTGACCCTAGGCATGCTGGGACTTTAACTAACTCGCGAGCCACACCTGTGTGGAATCGTCTGCATTCAAATACTTTGCGTCCCTCATTTAACCAAGTGCCTCCACTTTTTTGGCCACCACCAGAATGTAATTTTCAATGACTCTGCCCCCCCCTTCCCCAACCCCCCCCCCCCCCCCCCCCCCCGCCTCCTTTCATGGATCAGTGAAGAACCATCTGTAAACTAGAGGGTACTTTCAGTTCTGTTTATAAAATATTAATTCTTGGCGAATGTTCTGGAAAATTGCAGCAGACCAAGGCCATGCTTACTGCTCTGAAAGTGAGTATAGATTGCAGTAACGTGCTAACTTCCACAACTCTGTCAGGGGTCGGGGGTCAGGGGTCGGAGGTGAAGTCACGCTTGAACAGCAATTCTGTCCTGCGGTGTAACAGGCTGTATAGCTGTGTAATATGGCCCTGATTTATGGGGGGCTTGTAGGACAGCTACCTAACTAACAGCCCTAAAGGGTGAGGTAATATTAGGGTAAGGTTATGTAAGGACCAAACTAATGCAGAAACTAGGCCTAGGTGATCACCCTCAATTTTTCGCTGAACCTCCAAAAGTCGCTGAACCTCTGCCTGTATGTTTTGTGTGTAGACGTGTGCTAGAGCAGTCTAGAAATCTAGCAGTGGTCCCTAAACTTTTTGTAAGAGGCAGATCGCAGAGATGAATGTGGGTAAAAAAAACCAAAAAAAAAAACAGATTAATTACACACTTTCCATAGACATTTTCACTTGTAAATCGAATGCTCCGCTTGCTGCAGCATTTTAATTGTGCTTAAGAAGTGCCCCTGGTGAATATGTCGCTTCCTCCATAAGGAACGGATTCAAAGGGTCTGTTAGAGTTTCACCGCAAGAACCTGGGCTCCCGAAGGTCCCAACCATATTTAACCCCCCCCCCCCCCCTTTCTCGACCTCCGTGTTGTGTTTTATAGCGCTGGGTGATTTCGTTTGCGAGGTGCGAATGCTGACGGGCACAGACTCAGCGAGGATCAGCAGCCTGCTAGCCACAGAGGTCGTTTTACAAAAAAGAAAAAAAACAGGGGCTTCTCTGGCTGCGAACGCCACCGGAAGACCTGTCCGTCCCGTGGAGATTTGGAAACACGCAGAACGCTGCGTTTGTTTGTTTTTGTTTTTCGTTTTTTGTGTGTGTGTGTGTGTGTGTGTGTGACATTCCGCATGGTGGGGCAGAGACCTTCCCCATCTGTCACTGCTGGTTGACGTCAGCCCGCGGACACCAACGGCGCAGCGACGTTTGCGTCAAGGTGGGGGGGCTCTGCTGACATCAGCAGAGGAACAGTATGGACCCCCTTCCCCCCCTTCCTTGAACCTGTGACCTGTGACAGCCGTCTGCGCAAATATACTGCGCCAGCACTGCCGCAGCTACACTGAAGGATAAAAGCATGGGGGTGGGGGGGTATCAGAGCAAACATGAACACCCCAAATAAAGGTGTGGGGTCGTAGAAACATGTTAGGAATAGAAAGAAAGACCCGCACGCTTAATCAATTCTCCAGTACACTAATAACGATGTGTAATTCACCGTGCAAGCAGCGACGTTCCTGCCACGTAGGTCTTCATCGGAGCGGGTGAACGGGGGGAAGAGGTGCCACTGGCCGTGGAGGCTGAAAGTCACACACCTCAATCAATCAATCAATCAATCAATCAAACTTTATTTATAAAGCACATTTCCGACAGCGGGTGCAACTCAGTGTGCTGTACGTAAAAAAAAAGGACAGAAACAAACTCCTCCCGGCTGAAATGTCACGCGGTGTGAGGACCGTCTCCTCTGTGTTCCTCACCTCCGTTACTCACACACAGGGCGCTGAGGCGTGTCGGCACACCGTGCGTCGCAGTCGCGGTGAGTGGGGCGGGGGGGGGGGGAAATGAAGTTCAGTGCTTCGGGGTTCCCCTGGGACCCCCCTGGGTGCCATTCCGCGGGCCTGCCTGGTCCCCTCACGCAGAGGCCTGTGGATTAGGATGGCTCCAGCTCGGCTACGTGACCAAGTGCGCCGGCCATTTTGAGGACCGCAAACGTGAATGAAGTGTATTTTTGTGTCGACCTTCCGGCTTCCCGCCTGACGATATGAACATGACCTTCGGGATCAAAGGTCCATATTTGACTGGGCACCTTTGACCTCTCTGAATGTGACCTTGAGCTAATCCTTTCCGTTACCCCGTTGAGGGAACAGAACGAACAGCCGCCGCCAAAAACGCGACCATTACCTTTCACCACTTGGGCCTGAAACGACCTGGGACGCTGAGGCTTTTAACTGGAACAGCAGCAGCACCTTTACCTGCAGAGACCGCAAAGCGCTTTGTCACCAGCAGGGGAACTGTGGTGCAGCTTTAACTCGCCGGGTGTTTTTTTTTTTACGCTCGTCCTCTGCTGTTGGGCTTTTGGGGAGGGTGGGGGATGGGCCGGGGGCGTGTGGGCTGGGGGGGGACTGGAGGGGGGTGGCGGGGGGGTGGGGGGGGGGGGGTTGATTGCGCGGGGTCTTATCTCCGCAGCGTGGCGATTTATCGATGCGGTTTCCCCGCCATGGCGTAGCTCTGTGCTGCGCGGTGAATACTAAACCCCCCCCCCCCCCCCCGGGGTCTGGCCCGGTGTGTGCTTTCATTACCAGCGCATGTTGCGCTGCGCGGCTGCTTCTGTACCGCATGCCCCCCCCCCCCGAAAACCCCCCCCCCCCCCCTGCTGATTGCACAATGTGATTCATTCCTGCACTGGGACTTTGATGGTATTAAAACCATTAAGGTTGGTTGTGGCGGGGTGGGGGTCGTCCAGCACTCCGAGATTAGACTGTCGAAGTGGGATCCTGTGTAACAAACGCAGTAATCAGCAGCATGGAAAACCCAAATCACTGTCAGGATGGGGATGAGGGCTGAGGCTGAACCCTCCACTCCACAAACTCCACCGTATCCCATCAAAAAAAACAAAAAAAGCTGAGATGCGTGAGGAGTTCCTGTTTTTCCTGTTTTACTGCGGGGGGGATTGATCATGTGATAAAGGTGCCGAACCGGCCCAAACGAACCCAGGCTGGCGTAGCTGCGGCTGAGAGAGAGAGAGAGAGAGAGAGCGCTAGCCCGACTCAGTCGGTGTAAAGCGTGGGGTGCAAAGGATTATGGGAGCGCGTGAATCTGTGGCGGATCTGATGCATTCTGAAATGTGTCTGCTTCTCTGTTGCCGTTATTCATTTATTTATTTCACCTTTATTTACCCAGGGTAGGTTCGCTGAGCATGGATCCTCTTTTGCAGCAACGCCCTGCTTCACACTCATACACATTCACACCTGGGAGCTGCCCAGTACAACCACAATCCTCTACTGTTGGCCACTGAGCAGCTCCACTGGAGGGAGAGAACATTTTTTTTGCCAATTAAATCAGAGTTCTGTCCCTCCACATTCCACCTGGCTGTGTTCAGCAGTACTGTGGTGTCAGGGTTTAGTTCTGTATGTGGGGTTAAGTCCGTTTCTTTTATACGAGAGAGTTCTGTTCCCCAGGCCCGTGGAAAGCCTCTGTGTCTGTTGAGTTTAGTCGCACAGCGCTTAGATGATGAGTGAGAACAGCCAATCGCGTGGCTAATTCGCCTCACCTGACTTCTTGGCGCTGATCACTCGACCAAGAGAGCGATAAGCAGCCACAGCATATGGATGCCGAATCCCAGATTGTATTTTTGTCACAAACCCTCCCACCCCCAAAAAAATTAATAAAATAACACACTCACCCATGAAATGAAAGCTCTCCTGAAGGTGACACAACGGAACGCGGTGAATATACTCTCCGCCCCCAAACCTCCCCCTTCCCCCCCCCCCCCCCCCCCCCCCGCCGGTGGTCGGCTCGTAAAAACAGAATTGCGAGCACGTTCTCCGCGCGCTTGTAAATCACACGCGTGCGTCGGCGTCGCCGGGGAAACGCTTCGGCGTGGCCTTCGCAGGGAGCCGCTAATAGCGGTCTGGGACAGGGTAGCGAAGGACGGCTAAAATACGCCCTTCCAGCTCGCCTGTCCGCACGTCATCTTCCAAGGCCTTCCTCGCTCGGCCTCACGATGTACGCACCGGAGAAACAGGGCGGGGGCGCGCGGGGGCCTCCGGGATGCCTGGGGTGGGGGGGGGGGGGGGAGGGGGACGCAGGGCGGCTGTGTTTCGTGATGCTGTGGCTATGAAGCGTGAACCTTTGGCGCTGTATGGGGGGAGGCTATCTCAGATATGCAGTTTGATGCAGTTCGGTTGAAAGTGCAACGCTTTGCTCTAGCCAGTTAGAAGTAAGGATTTAAAAGTGATCAGCTTGCTCGTCTCCACCGTGAGGAAATTCTTGGAAATACTCGAAATAAACATCATTAAAAAATAGAATATGTGAAAACAGCCGAGTAATCGCAATACTTCACCCTTAGAAGGAACATTGGAGCAAGACTGGAGCTGAAGGCGCTTTTAAAAAATGTGGGAAAAATGCACTTTTTGGTACTTTTTATGCATACTTATAAGAAGCCGTTTGATCATAAAGTGTGGCTGAATGAAGCGGGAGCTGAGTGCTCTCGTGTTGGGTCGGATGAAGACTGAGTGTGCGGACGCGTGATATCCTGGTCCCCGCCTCTGTGTTCCAGTGCTGAAGGCGGAGGCCCTGTTCGACAGCGAGGCCCACCGGAACCTGGCCGTCCTGTTCCACCTGGAGTGCGGCTACACCTGCCTGACCTACTACGAGTACCGGCCCGCCAAGGACCACTTCCTGCAGGCCCGCGAGCTGTCCCGCCTGGAGATTAACGTGACAGGTGTGTATCCCCCCCCCCCCCACCATCACCCCCCCCCCCCCCCCACGATGAAGACATCACGTGGCCCTCTGAAGGGCACCTCGCGGTGAAATGGCGGGGCCGGGAGGGGGGGGCGGGGGGTTTGGGGGGGGGGGGGGGTTCCTGTTCGGTGGAGCCTCCTGTGTAATGAATGTGGCTCTGCCCCATCCGTATTGAGCGTGCGCCTCCTGGAGCAGAAAGGCATTGAAAGCCCCCCCCCCCCTCCTCGTAACACATGCGATGGCGGGGGGGGGGGGGGGGGGGGGACATGCTAGCCATGAGCTGCTTTGCAGAGCCTAATCCAACTCCAGTTTCCCCTGCGTGATCGATCGCTGCAGCCAGCCTGCGTAGCACAGCGGGAAGTCCACACGGCGGCAGGAAGCGGACGGGCGGGCTCAGCTTTCCCCCCCGAGCTTCCTGTGCCAGGTTTCATTTCTCATTTTTTTTCCCGTGTGTTTATTATTATTATTTATAATGTATTTTTTTGCGTGTGAGGAAGGCTGGCTAACAAGGACGAGCCTCGGGTTCGGGCTGTTCGGTCCTCCTGAGGGATCGCAGCAGGTAAGGTAAAGATTGTAGAACAGGGGGAGGCGTGTTTAATAAAACATGGGGAGGCAGCGCGAGCCTGCTAGCCTCCCGCTGCCTGCCTGCGGCCGAGGACGGGGGCGCCTAAATGTCCCGCTCTACCTGCCCCTCGCATCTGCAGCGCCACCCGGTGGTCCCCCAGGTAACTGCACGCGTGCAGACCCCCCCCCCCCCCCTCCACCAAACGGGCAGGCCTCGGCTAACGATGGCGGCCTTAGCCGTCATGTCTGGAGCACATGACCGATCGAACACTCCGAATCTGAAACCGACCGAGCTGTTTCGAGGTGGAGGATTATGGGTAGCAGCCCACTGATTCCCGTGCTCACAGCGACTCGGCGCACGCACACACACACACACACACACACACACACACACACACACAGGCGCTCTCCGCCTCATTAAAAGCGGGAAACGCTGATGAATCGGTGTGTGTGTGTGTGTGTGCCAGCCGGGATGAAAACCCGAACCCTCTCCTCATTTGCGGAGAGCGGATGCCGAGCGCGGCAGACAGCCGGGGTGACACCGTCGCGGAGGGGCGGCGACTCCCGCGTTCCGGAAGGTTCCGCTCACGTTTTATACCCGGCGGAAATGAAAGAGCGCAGCGGTTTCTCTTCGCCGCCGCGGCTGTTTGTTGTTTAAATCGGAATGAGGGGCTGCAGGCTCCATGCAGCCGAGAAGGAACAGAGACTTTTTATTTTTTATTAATTTATTGTTTTTCCCCGCTAAACTTTTTTTTTGTTTTCAGTGTTGAGGCTGGACAGGCTGTTCTTGGGAGCCGGTGAATAACCAGCCGTTTTTTTTTTTTTTTTTTTCTTCCACGGAATGCAGGTGCTCTTGGGAAACGGACGCGGTATCAGGAGAACTTCCTGGCTCAGCTCATTCTCGACGTCCAGCGCAAGGAGGGGGCCCAGCCCCCCGAGGCAGGCCTCACCCCAGCGCCCACCCCCCGGGAAAGCCTACCCAAGGTAACCTACCCTTTTCCCCTCCATGCTTTCGGGGGCAAATCCTCATGTAGTACATCAAAGTCACCACCAGAGGGTGAACTCCACTCTTCATCCAGTTAATGATCTGACACGCAGTGGCTCTTGAAGCCTTGTAGCCGGGTGGAGAATGTCTGGACGACCGACCCGTTTCTCGTCTTTTCGTGTTCCTCCTTTTCCCAGTCGGCTGTGAAAGGGGTTTGGGGGTGGCTGGTTGGGCGGTGGTTCTTCAGCTGCGGTCGATCGATGTTTGTCTCTCACGGGCGTGTCCAGTGTCCGCGCCTCGTTTAACCTCAGACTCGCGAGAGAGAGAGAGAGAGAGGACAAAAACCACAGCCGTTTTGCAGGACGTCCCACAATGCCGAGCGTCCGAGCCCCCCCCCCCGTGTCCGAGTCGAACTTTGACCCTCAGAGGGTGACGCTTCATTTTAACGGTGGGCCAGAACCCGGGCTGTGGATTGTGGGATTTGCCAGAGGGGTTCTGTGAGTGGGGGTCCAGAACGCTACCAGCCCAAAAAAGCGTTCATCCCTCTCTGCTTTCTCTCGCTGTGCGTGTGCCGGGTGGGGGGTAAAGGGGGTGGGGGGAGGGCTGGGCTTAGTAACTGCCTTTGGTAACTACTGATAATTCCTTCATATGGGGAGTGATGGGGATTAAGGTGGGCTTGCGTTTGTAAATCCCTCCTCTGGAGGACTCCGGTGCAATCAGCGAATGATTGCCCCCTGCTGACTTCCTGTCTGGGAAGGAAGCTGTGTGTGCAGTGCGCGTAATGGAGGGCAGAAGAGAGAGTTCTGGCTGTTTGCTGATGGGGCTTGATGGGCTGCGTTGTCCTATTAAGGGTCACAGAGAGAGGCTCACGGTCTTTCCACTGAGTCTGCAGAACCGTCCTGTCCTCGCCCGAATAAAAGAGTCATTTGCGTCTCCGCTGTGTAACGCCAGCATTCATAAACCCCCGTTTGAGAAACGACTCTGTCGGCAGCAGTTTTGTTATGTTCTCAAGAAGCTTTTTATCAGTTTAGTGTTTTTTTTTTGGCGATGTCACCTATTTTTGATCAGTGCGTTGAATCCGTTTCCAAGAAGGCAGATGGATTGTAATAAATCTCCAAAGCAAGCGCATCCAGTCCTTACTAACAGTAAATAGGGCAGCGATTGTAGCGATACACCTTAGTGGTTAACGCCTCAGATGGCTCTTAAAAACCGCAGCGCTAACACTTTGTAGCAGTAAGTGCTGGCCTGCGCGCTTGGGTTTTGAGGTGTGTCAGATGAACGCGGGTTGCTGAATAATAGGCTTTTTTTTACGCTTCGGGGTGTAGACGGTGATCGGCTCGCAGCCGAGCCGAGCAGAAGCTGGACTGCGAGGGGAGTTATGGCTGTGTTTTTGGAACGGGGCTTCGGCGATGCCATAAGGCGCGTTTGTGACACTTAGCTCCGAGCGTCACCGCGAGCTTCCTGGAACTTTCCCTTTTCCTGGAAGCAGCGCTCTAAGGTTTTAGAGCAGATTTGTGTGGCAGGTTTTCTCTGAAAAATGTTGAGAAAGTGTTTGAGATTGTAAAATGGGGGAGGGTAATCGTTTGATACTCGGCTGTGATTGGACGTCTCGTTTGAGCTGGCAAAGTGAGCTTGGAGGAATGTGTCGGGTAGACCTCTGGGGGGGAAAAAAAGCGTTGTGGCGACATGCCAGTTAGACCCACACACCCGGGTAAATGTGAAGTTATTAAAAATGCTGCATTGAGAACATTTCATTTTTAACTGCCAGAGGAACTGGTGGCACTGCGGATTGATTTCTCAGACCCTCTTCGCCCCACTAAAAAAAAAAAAAAAAACCAATCAAGCAGGCTGTGTGCTTTTCTTCTGCTGGTGCTTCATTTAGAAAGGCAACAAAAACAGCAGTGAATATACCAGAGGTGATGGTGGAATTGGACCTTCATGCTTATAACAGTGAAAACAGCAAGAAAACAGGCTGCTAATTGGATGGTATATATTTAAATTTGTTTGGGTTTCATTAACTCAAACCTGAATGTGGAGAAATTCTCTACCTGGCCTGTTATGTCATGTCACTGCTAGCAGTGTGTGTGGCTTAACCACTGACAGGTCAAACTGTCAGCCCAAGCTGTCAGTATGTTTGAGTTTGGACAAGGTCGAGTGATTACTCACTGCTCCTGTGGTTTTCCCACTGTAGCTGTGTTTGCTTTTTAGATGCTATGTCCACATTTAGGTTACATTTCAGCTTGGTTCGAACATTTTGTGTTGCTAGGGGCCATGTTGTATCAGACAGGAGACAGAGAGGCATAGCCCCAGCATAGCTAGCTAGCTCGCTAGCTGACGTTATTTAGTCTGTGAACTGACCGTAACACTTAGGGAAATACCGTTACTAATCTGAGTCCTTCAATTCCATTTTGTTTTATGTATATTTGTGACATTTACATTGTGCTAAAAAAGTAAATTGGAAGGTGGCCAAGCAGCCAGGTAGCAGCGAGAGGTAGCCAGAACGGCCGGTTTTGGAAAGGTAGCCCGTGGTGTCGAGGCCGGCCTGGCTGCTCAGCGTGTGCCGGTCCTGCTTGTTGGTCGGTGTGGGCGTGGGCCTGGGTGCGGGGGGGGGGGGCAGGGGGGGGGGGGGGGGGGGGTGTGGGTGTGGGGCAGGGTGTGGGGTGTGGGTGTGGGCGGGGGGCAGGGGGGGGGGGCGGGGGAAGGCAGGTCAGGCGATAATGTGTTTGCGCTTGGCTGAGCAGCCTCAGCGGTGGTGGAGCTCACGGCTGCTAACCCTGGTGTAGCCACGGTGTCAGGACGGGAAGACAGAGTGGCTGTTGCGCGGGGGGGGGGGGGGGGGGGGGGGCTGGTGGGGGGGGCAGTGTTGCGGGGCGAGGCGCTTTCACACCGGGGTAATGTAGGCTTGCACACCCCGGCCGTGTTCGGGCCTGGCAGGGCCACCCTGCCCCGCTGAGGTGGGATGAGGTGCTGCTGAGAGGCTCTGACAGGCCCACGCGGGGGGGCTGGCGGGGAAACTGCTCTTCTTCTGTTCGCTCTCTCTCTCATGCTCTCTCTTTCTCTCTGTCTCTCTCATGCTCTCTCTTTCTCTCTGTCTCTCTCATGTTCTTTCTCTCTTTCATCATCTTTCTCTCTGTCTCTCATGCTCTTTTTCTCCTGTTCTTTCTCTCTTTCATTCTCTTTCTCCCTGTCTCTCCCATGTTCTTTCTCTCTTTCATCCTCTTTCTCTCTGTCTCTCTCATGTTCTCTCTTTTTCTCTCTGTCTCTCATGCTCTCACTTTCTCTCTGTCTCTCATGTTCTTTCTCTCTTTCATCCTCTTTCTCTCTGTCTCTCATGCTGTCTTTCTCTCTTGTTCTTTCTCTCTCATCCTCTTTCTCTCTGTCTCTCATCCTCACTTTCTCTCTCGTATGCTCTCTCTCTCTCCCTCCCTCCATCTCCCCCCATCCCCCTGCTTGTTCAGGCTTGTTTGTTCTGTAATATTTCATTGGTTGCACGGCTCAATTATTCCTGCAAGGATTTAAATTTAAAAAAAGAAAAAGAAAAAAAGGAAATCAGGCTCTGCCCTGTCTCTGCGGACTCAATTTAAGTGAGCAGAGTGGGCTTATGTAAAACTGCAGGGAGGCAGCTGAGGGATCTGCAGGCTCTAAATGGGCCCAGCTTGGACATTACCTCAGCGCAAGCTTTCCCCCCACCGTTCGCTGATCGCCCACTGAGCGCTGATCGTCCGCTGTTCACTGATCGTCCACTGAGCACTGGGTGCCCACAGCTGTGATGAGCCCCTGAGTGCACCTGCCTACAGTCACAGGCAGTCTACTGTGTTTCATTTACCGTCTACAGTTTACAGTATTACTGATGTTTTCATTTGTCCGCGTCTACAGTTGATCGTACAGTATTACTGATGTCTGTTTCATTTACCGTCTACAGTTTCACAGTATGACTGTGTTTTACATTTACCGTCTACAGTTTACAGTATTACTGTGTTTCATTTACAGTCTGCAGTTTACAGTATTACTGTGTTTCATTTACAGTCTGCAGTTTACAGTATTACTGTGTTTCATTTACAGTCTGCAGTTTACAGTATTACTGTGTTTCATTTACAGTCTGCAGTTTACAGTATTACTGTATTTCACCCACTATCCTCTGTCTGCTGTGCTCACTTCTGAGGGAATAGCGGCCGGTATTAAATGGCGGTGTCTGGTCATTACTGCGGCGGTAGCTCGATGCGCTGCTGTTCCTCTAATTGTGCTGGGGGAGCTCAGCTTTGAACTACGCCTGTGGCCTGAGCAGCTGAACGCAGATTCTTATAAGTTCTATTTGGGATTTTGCCCCCCTGCTATTTAAGGCAGTTCCAGTTCAACATTGATGGCAATTAGCCAAAATAATCACATAAAGGCATGCCTGTTCCACTGTGTCTACTTCTTTCCCTGCCCCCAAGGAACTGTCTACAAATTGACACCCCCTTGTTATTTCGTAACGTCAAATACAGCATACAGAGTAGGTGGCTTATGACTATTAAAATTTGGGGGGGGGGGGGGGGGCTTAAATCATTCTATTCCAGATTTTAATTGGCAAAATCCAGGCTTGAGAATAAAAAATACAGTTGATTCCATTCTTTATATCAGTCAGCCACACCATACAGCAAAATCTGATGTGCATGGGTACTAAAATGTGACTTAGGATTTAGAGTGTTTTATGACGTCAGAAACATTATGGAATCCAAAGAGAATGTTATTGCATCATATAATCTGAGAAGTTGAATCAGATATAAAACTTGGGAATTTTGTTTTAGAAATGGAGATTTATTAAGATTGGGAACAGATGGAACTGTTTGAAATGATGCCAAATAACTGTAATGTAATGATGAGTTGTAATTATGGCGTTTTTTCAAAGGCCTTTTGGCTCTGAATAAAATGATCAATATACTTTACTCTTGATTACTTTGTGTAAATAATATTGTGCTTAATTTGTGTAATTTAAATGTTTTACAGAAAATTGGAGCCAGCAAATGCATTTTTGAAATTTTTCATGAAAGAAGTCACAATTTAATTTCAAAATGTTAGATGTGCATATGGCAGGTTACTGGGCTTTAATGGTCAATTCAACATTTCATCAACAATTTGTCTACGGACAATCTAGGTTTATAAAAAGTAATCCTTTTTGAAGTTTAAAAATTCTCCTGTCATAAATTTGATGCATGCCACTCCTGTTGGAAGTTCCCTATCTGGTAAAGGAAATGGCTGGTGAATCTCATCCCTCTTAAAGGCTCGGCTCTGCTCTGCGGTGCTCAGTGCTTTTTGGCCCTGCACCTGTCCTGCACGTGCTGCCGATGACGTGGTCTGCCTCACGCGCCTCTTCACCGCTCGTGTCCTGCGTCTGGGCTCGCAACGAGGAGCGCGTTCGACGCCAAGCGATTCACTGCAAGCGATTCACTGCAAGCGATTCACTGCAAGCGATTCACTGCGAGCGATTCACTGCGAGCGATTCACTGCAAGCGATTCACTGCAAGCGTTTCACTGCAAGCGATTCACTGCAAGTGATTCACTGCAAGTGATTCACTGCAAGCGATTCACTGCAAGCGATTCACTGCAAGCCCCTTTTTTTTCTCTCCCGCGCTCTGCTGAGGCTGGCATGACAGCGCTCGGAGGGCAGGCCAGTCCCTTTCTGTTTAAGCTGATTGAGGAGTTTGCCCTGGAGGGCTTGTTTTTAAAAAAAAAAAGAATTTCCATTCCATAAATGTGCTGGAAAAAAACAGAAAAAAAAAACAAACACACTATTTGCACGCGTTTCGTGACACAAAATGTGTGAAGCTCGTGCGTGTGTGTGTGTGTCTGTGTGTACACACAGTGCAGCCTTTGGCTTTTCTCCTGAAATATTACGGTTGGAAAGAAAGCAAAAAGGCTTGGTGGCGTTCCAATTACAAAACAAGGTGTGAAGGCTCTTTTCCAGCTGGGGTGCGGGGGCAGGGACGGGGGTGGGGGGGGAAGGGGGGTAGATGTGAGATGAGAGGAAGAAAGAGAAAGGGGGGGGGGGCGGGGGGGGAACGTGTGCACTCTGTGCCAACAGGCCCAAACCTCATTAAACCAGGTGAATCTTCTGTTCTAGCAGATTTCCTTTCTGAGATGAAGAACAGTGAAGCTCATGGGGTCCTGGTGGGGGTGGTACCTGGAGTTAGTGCCCGCTTGGCGGTGTGATGCATTCTGGGTCACGGTCGCCGGCTGAGCTGTTGTGTTGTGTTTTGGCGCTCTCTTTAAGGACCACGACCTGGGCGACGACACGGTGCTGAACAGCGTCAGCCTGGCGGAGCCCGAGGAGCACCAGCCGCCGGACCTGAGCGCCGAGGAGCAGGCCGTCATCCTGGGAGTGTGGTGAGAGCCCGCGCCCGCGCAGTGCGTAGCTACGCTACTGCTACTGCTGCTCTGTCGCTATGCTCAACTGCTAATGCTGCTAATTCTGCTCTGTCGCTACGCTCAGCTGCTAATGCTGCTCTGTCGCTACGGTCAGCTGCTAATGCTGCTCTGTCGCTACACTCAGCTGCTAATGTCTGCTCTGTCGCTAACCTCAACTGCTAATGTCTGCTCTGTCGCTAACCTCAACTGCTAATGCCTGCTCTGTCGCTACGCTCAGCTGCTAATGCCTGCTCTGTCGCTACGCTCAGCTGCTAATGCCTGCTGTGTCGCTAGCCTCAGCTGCTAATGCCTGCTCTGTCGCTAGCCTCACCTGCTAATGCCTGCTCTGTCGCTAGCCTCAACTGCTAATGCCTGCTCTGTCGCTAGCCTCAACTGCTAATGCCTGCTGTGTCGCTAGCCTCACCTGCTAATGCCTGCTCTGTCGCTAGCCTCAGCTGCTAATGCCTGCTCTGTCGCTAGCTTCAGCTGCTAATGCCTGCTGTGTCGCTAGCCTCAGCTGCTAATGCCTGCTCTGTTGCTAGCCTCAACTGCTAATGCCTGCTCTGTCGCTACGCTCAGCTGCTAATGCCTGTTCTGTCGCTACGCTCAGCTGCTAATGCCTGCTCTGTCGCTATGCTCAGCTGCTAATGCCTGCTCTGTCGCTATGCTCAGCTGCTAATGCCTGCTCTGTCGCTACGCTCAGCTGCTAATGCCTGCTCTGTCGCTACGCTCAGCTGCTAATGCTGCTCTGTCGCTAGCCTCAACTGCTAATGCCTGCTGTGTAGCTAGCCTCAGCTCCTAATGCCTGCTCTGTCGCTAGCCTCAACTGCTAATGCCTGCTCTGTCACTATGCTCAGCTGTTAATGCCTGCTCTGTCACTATGCTCAGCTGCTAATGCTGCTCTGTCGCTACGCTCAGCTGCTAATGCCTGAATCTTCACTGGAATGTCCACCATTTTACCTTCAACCTTCTGTAATATAGAAAAGCTATTGCCAGTCAGGTTAGAGGCGTTGTACTCCTAGCACATAGATGAGGTTAACAGAGGTCACAAATGCAAGGATTTAGGATGATTGCTGCTTTACATAGCATTATGGCATCAACACAATGCCTAAACGATGCAGTCGCAACATTACATGACATATCAGGTACTGTAGATGGTGTCCTTAATGTAAGCAACACCTGCTGTATGGACCTCCAGGTCAGTTTTAATAGGTCAGTTGAATGTCGACCGTCAAGGCTTTGGGCCCCGATTATCATGGAGGGTCTCTGGTAACGACCTTGTCCCCTTCACCTCTACCTGGAACGATGGTGTCTGCGTGTCTGGGGCTCGCTGGCCCAAGCACTTTATTATGAACAGTTTTCAGAGTCTGCTCCTCGTGAGCGTCATTTTTTTAAGCCTGGTTGTCAGGGCCCAGGCCAAAAGTTTTATGAGTACGGTTTCTGCAGTGCTTTTGCAACTGCCATTTCAACTGGAAAAGAGATTAATTAAAGCCAGTAAACAGTGAACCGGTGTGATATGCCTATTCCCCTCCCTGATGTTTGGGCCTAACCGTTTTTTTAAATTAGTTAGCCGTATATGTATATATTTTCTCCCTGTTAGCAGTATATCATTGAATGCTATTGAATGGCAATTTTTTGTGAATATGCATGTGCGTACGCATGTGTGCATGCATGCGTGTGAGAACTTGAACTGTGGCCTATCTTGTTACAGGCTGTAGTGTACCCTTTGAATTTTATTGTTTTATGTCACCAACCTAAAAAATAAAGAGGAAAAACCGTGGAAGTTGGATAATATTATTGATGGTTGTCTTTTTTGATGAAGTTGATGGTTATTTTTTTGGCTGAATTGGGGCTAGTTGAGTAAAATGCGTGGGGCGCCTTTTGCGTTACCTTGGTGATGTCTGGTGTGACATTCCTCAGCGAGAACACGGGATGCGCACGGCCCCTCCCACCACCGGCCAATCGGCTTCACCCGCAGACACGGAAGGGCGGTCCAACATTCAAATGGGTCGCTGAGCTCGGTCGGCTGGCTCAACGGCCCTTTTTTCAAAGGCACCCTGGGTCGATAATTTATCCCCGGTCCCTAAGCGCAGGCCAAAAATGACTTTTGCCAAGTAAGATCTTATTGACCTGATCGGAAAAGCGCTCACGTTTTGCTTGCTGCTGTTTGTTTGTTTTTGCTGTCCTCTAACGCGGAAGCGCTGAGGTCGCGTTTCAAACGGTCGCATTTCAGACGGTCGTGTTTCAAACGGTCACATTTTAAACGGTCGCGTTTTAAACAGTCGTGTTTTAAACGGTCGCATTTTAAACGGTCGTGTTTTAAACGGTTGTGTTTTTAAATAGTCCCGTTTTTAAACTGTCGCATTTTAAACGGTCGCGTTTTTAAATGGTCCCATTTTTAAACTGTTGCATTTTAAACAGTCGCTTTTTAAACTGTCGGTGTCGCCAGCGATCGAGGAGGGCGACTCGACGTAAGGAATTGTCCCTGTTCCCTCGTGCCATTAAAGGACTAAGCCCCGACGTGGGGAGTAATTAACAAACATAATTACACTGGACCGCCTGCGATCTAATTGAATTGACTAATTGCTCAAGATTGATTGGCTTCTGTCTTTGGGAAGACGATCACCGCCCCCCCCCCCACGTCCCCCCCTCCACTCCAGCTGACAGTCAAGCGAAGTGAGAGTCGTGGCAGGATGGCTCTATCCTGTGTTGTTTTTGTGTGGCCAAAAACCCTCTTTCCGTTGAGGTTGTCACCGTTTGAAATCGGGGAGGGGGCGTGTATTAAATGTTTGCTGTAAACAGGCAACTCCCTCTGTGGTCCTGCCAGCTGTACAAAATCGAGCCCAGATCTTTCCTAAATGGTGTTTATCTCCATCTGCAGCACCATGATGACATCTCTCTCTCTCTCTCTCTCCCACTACCTCTCTACCTCTCTCTCTCTCTCTCTCTCTCTCTCTGTCTCTCCCACTACCTCTCTACCTCTCTCTCTCTTTACCTGTTCATCTACCTCTACCGTGACTCTACCTCTACCTATAACCTCTACCCTCCAGTCTAACTGAGTGACCCAGATGGGGTTTCTGTGCGTGTTCAGGGCTGAGGTGCGAGAGGCGGGCAAAATGGCCGCCGTGGCCCCCCCGTGTTCCGCGGGGCTGGTAGCAAACGAGCGGGAAAAGCTGCCAGGCCAAGCACTCTGGGGGTCCCCCCGATTTGATTAGTGGGGTTTCCAGGGGTGGATGTGAAAGTCGAGCCATTCCTCCGAGCAGCTGCTTGTGGTTTGGGGGCTTGTTTGCTGCTACACATCTTTTTTTTTTTTCCCCCAAGCTTTTCAAAATTTTTCCTGAGGAATTTGAGTGAGCTTTTTTTTTTGAGTGTACGGGGGGGGGGTTAAATTGTTCAAATTGACTAGCATTTACTGTAGTCCTTGGTTCCTAGTTGTAAAATACACTTTCAAGCAAAACTTATTCTAACCCCCCCCCCCCACTCATTATGAACAGAAGTACAAAAAAAGCTAGTCAATTCTGTGTGCAAATACAGTTTTCTTTCAGTTTTCCTTCCTTGTGCGCGTTTGGGCATGACCCACCCCACTGATGTGCTGTCTTTGTGGCACAGGGGAAGACTGGAGAGCTTCAGAGTCACAGCACTCTGAAATCCTGAGAACTGAGCCCCGCTGTTCCCCCCCCCCCCCCCCCCCCCTGCCCCCCCCCAGCTGCCCCCCCCCTGCCCCCCCCCCCCCACCCCCCCCGCTGCCCCCCCCCCCCCCCCCCCCCCCCCCGCTGCCCCCCCCCCCCCCACCCTTTGCACGTATCTCAGATCTTCACTGCCCCATTGAGCTCGGGGAATGCAGCTCAGGCTGATCTCAGCTCCCTGACGATTGTTCCCCGGGAAACCAGAGAACTCCAGTGACATCACAGCCCCTTTTTGTGTAGTAGAAAAAACCAGATGGCAATGCAAATATGTACTGCTTTTTTTATTTTATTTTATTTTTTTAAACAGTACTTGTAGTAGTGGTAGTAATGGTGGTCGTAGCAGTTAATTTTTCCGGAAGAACTGAACCACAAAGGTGGAAACTCCAGTTGCTTGGCTCCTGAGGCTCTGGCCAATCAGAATTGGCTTTTGCTTTTCCAGCAGACAGTGGCTCCATTGGCTTTATCTAGAGTTGAATCTCGCGCTCATTCATCGTGTTTTTGCGGCAAACGTCAGGCTTTCTGTATGAAATATCCAAGCACGTTTTCCGATGGACGTTTCCCAAGCCAGACCGGGCTGTTTCTTCCAGTCTTTAACTTGTCTTTTCTCTCATATTATTATTATTATTAGTCTGAAAGGCTCTTGTGAAAGCTGATTGGTTGAGCTCCAGTCTGCTGCTAAGCTCTGGGGGAAATGTGCCTTGTTTATGCGCTGCTCGGGAAAGCTTAATTTAGGAAAGACACAGTGCGCGGCTTTTCTTGGAAACTCTGAAGAAAAATGCAGTCCTTCAAGGAAAATGAGCGTTTTGTTGGATGCATCAGGCACACTCTGAAGAGGCTAACGGCCGTAATAAAATAGATTGATAAAAATGCATAGCGTGCCGAACCAGGACTCAAACTTTATAGTTAATTTACTTTTTTTTTTTTCCATTGGATATATTGCTTGTGCTTACAAGAGCGGGCCAGATTCTTAAAACATCCAGCATCCCAGAGCAACACACAGATTGATTTTAAAGAGAAAGCTGAAGAGCTTTTGAATCTTAAACCTGAGGTTGACGCGTGCAGAACTACGGCAGGCATGTACAAAATGGGCTGACGTGTTTTGTTTGACTGGTATGGCCAGGCCACACAGTGATTTTGTGCTGCAGAAAAAGATTTATTGGCACTTGCTGATTTACGTAACTCTCGTGCTTTGAAAGGTGAAGTATTGTTATGTGTGTTTGCGTTCAGTTTGGATAATCAGGTGGCACCGCCTGGTTCAGACTGCTGGCAGGCTCTGAAATAATCCCTATTAGCCCTGAAATAACCCCTCCCCACTGCCCCTTGCCCCCTGCCCCATGTCCCCTCCCCCTTACGCCCTCCCCCCTTGCCCCCTACCCCCAGCCCCCAACATGAAGCTGCATGATGGGCCGCGTTTGGGGGTGTGGAAAGATGCCCTCCCCAGCCCGTCCCCGCCTGTCCTGTCCTAATGGGGGACATAGCTCGGGTATTGGTTTAATAAAGCGCCTCGCAGAGTGTGCTGGGAGACTGCGGTCTGCTTTATTGTGCTGTAAATCTCCGTCTCGGGGAGTTGTGGTCCAGTCAGGAGACGCCTGTTTTCCTACTCTTCTCCCATTCGAGACCGGGCTCCCCCCCCCCCCCCCTCCTCCCCACGTGGGCCATTTAAAAAAAATATTTTTTTAGCACATTCCCCAAAGGGAACCGACGCGGACCCCGGTCTCCAAGGTAACCTGGTCGGGTGGGCACTGAGATGTGGGCAGTGAGTTTGGCAGACTGGCCGGTGGCCAGTGCCCAAATTCCCGCACGTTTGCCGGAAAAAAGGATGAGGGTTCGACAGCGACTCCTCTACACCCGGCGTTTGGCACGCTGGATGTGTTTTTGAGTGAAAGTGGCTCGGGTCTGTTTTTACCAGTCTCCTGCCTGGGGTTCTGACACATCGTTGCAGAGCTTAGCCCTGTCCCGTGTGCAGAGAGAACGGCACACACACACACACACACACACTCTCACACACATACACTCTCACACACGCGCACACACACACACACACACACACGCACACTCTCACACACATACACTCTCACACACACACACACACTCACCCACACACACACACACACACATACACTGGTCTGGTCTGGTCATGTGACCCCCTGGCGTCTCGGGTCTGGTCATGTGACCCCCCTGGCGTGTCTCTCGCAGTCACGGTGACTGTGTTCAGATGAGCTCGTCTTCAGCTCTGGCGACCAAAAGCAAGCGATTTTCCGTCCGTCAAGCAGCCGACGTCCGAGCCAAGATGGAACGACAAAAACGGGACGCCCTCCGCAAGCCGTGAGGTCGTATTCGCCCCTGTGTCCCACTTGCGAATTTCGGATCGATCGCAGCCGACGTCACAGATTTCGTTGTGCCCAACGACACGTATGTTGTGGCGTCGGCCTGTAGTTTTCCACCACGCGTTAGAAACGCATTGGGGGAAAAAAAGAAGCAGCCTTTTGGAGAAAATGGCGCCAGACGCGTTGGACGTTCGCAGGTGCGAATGGGCCCTTCGAGAGGCCTGTCGAGCCTTTCCAATGTGCTCAGCGTCCTTGTTCAGCTGAGCAAAGCGCCTCAAAATTCCTCGTCAGAGGAAAAACGCGGAAAATCCAGATTGCCCAAATCAATTGCTTTCGCAGAAGATTGAGATGCGGTTCCTTTAACAGTCATACCTGGGAGAAATAAAAGCCCTCTCTTTCTCTCCCTGCTGGAGTGTCTGTTTGAAATGCGCTACATGTCGACAGTTTGCACTTGATTACAGGGATAGCACTTGACTGTGTATGAATCAATAAAGGCAAATGTCATGAATAGGTTGGGGGGGGGGGCGTATGGTCAAGGGTCTGTTTCAGTGTTTTTCAGCAGAGTTTTTAAGTGGTTAATTTTAGTCGTTTATAGGCTAATGAGCACACACGGCCTAAAGTGGTTGATTGAAGGGAAACCACAAAGATCCACAGACGTGGTCCTCCAGATATTGAATTCCCCCCCCCCTCCCCTCAAGTGTACAGCTCAAGTGCGGTGGAGTGGGGAGTGCAAGCCTTCTGTGTACCCTCAGCAGATTAACATACATTTTTTCTGCTTATCCAGCACAGATTTCCAGAAGAACAACCCCGTGCACAAGCTGACAGATGAAGAAGTGCTTGCCTTCACATCCGTAAGTAGCAGCCCCCCCCGGCACCCCCAGGATCCCCCCCCCTTCAAATCGCCATCTTTTGTGGTTTGTAGAGGATTCCTCCCCCCCACCCCCCGTGATGTGCTTAGTCCAACGCCATCTTAGATTCCCCCCTCCCTCCCCCCCTCCCTCCCCCACTTCTGAATGGATGAGTGGGTGGAGCCAACCTGGGCTATCTGGCTTACAGCACCAGCTAGGTGACTGACAGCACGTGGTAGCTCCGCCCCATTGCAGACTTTGTGGTGTTGCGCCTCACTCTTTTCTCCTTACTGATTTTACCCATAAATCATCGGGATGTCTGTATTACACCTAGTGACAGACTGAATTATCTGAATTACCGGCACAAGTTATCCACAGCCTGCTCCTGGCTCCCAGCAGTGTTGCTTGTACGAGACTACTGCTACGTGTTTAATGTCATACAGGTTTAATATGGAGAAACAGGGCACACCTGCTCTCACCAGGAACCCCCCCCCCCCCCCACTTCTGCCTCTGTCCCAGTACAGCAGCGCAGAGAGGGGCTTATGGGAGTGGGTAATCCCTCATCAAGACCCCCTTTGAGGACCCCCTCTGCCTTCCCCCCCACCTGTCTCACTCCCCATACGGGGGGCTCAGGAATGTTTTTGGGCGCTCGGGACCAGCGTTTTGGTTTCCCCCCCCCTCCGCGCCTCGTCTCGTTCTCTGCCGGTGCGGTTTTTGGGCTTTAGCGCCGTGCCACCGGCGTCATTGGCAGGCCCGTCGCCGACGGTAACGTGAGACCACGGGCGTGCTGGGTACGCATGTCCTCTGTATGACTGTCCTCTGTATGACTGTCCTCTGTATGACTGTCCTCTGTATGACTGTCCTCACAATGTCACTGAAGGCAGCAGGAGATGGGAGCTCCAGGGCTTCGGCTGCTCATGTGCACAGCCAGCAGGTCTTTCTGCTCCATCTGCTGCCGCGGCAGGAGCACAAGGGTGTGTGTGTGTGTGTGTTTGCATGAGTGAGTGCGTGTGTGTGCATACCTGTGTGTGTGTGTGTGTGTGTGCGCACGCGCGCGTGCCTGCGTGCGTGCATACCTGTATGTCCTGTGTGTGTGTGTGTCTGTGTGTACGCGTGTGTGTTTTGTGTGTGTGTGTGTGTGTGTGTGTGTGTGTGTGTGTGTGTACTCCTGTGTTTGTGGGGCAGATGTCAGCTGGTGGAAGAGCATTAAGCTGGGTCACGGCTTCTGTCAGATCAGCTCCACATGGAGGCCATCTTAACCTCCCTCTCCCGCTGCAGTGTCATCTGGGATACTTACTCCTCCTCCACGCAAACACGGGAGGAGAAATATCCCTGGAGCTGAGCTGCTGCTGCAGACGAGCACAACGCCTCCATCTTGTCTTCAGAATCACAGGAGAGAACCTTGCGTTGCTAAAATCAAAATAAACAATGAAATCCCTCCTTCCTTTTGGTAGGGCCAAATGTGAATTTCATTTTTAGGTTTTCCCCCAGACATTTGCCTGTGGCAGTGGTTCTTTTGGGGATAAAGGTTTAAAAATAAATTAAAAAAACTTCACTATGAATTGTAATTTTTAGTCTCCCCTTGGTTTTACATCAAAATCTTCCCGCAGAGCTTTAACGGCAAATTCGAAATTGTCAGCGATGTTTCACAGGATAGCATGCCTGCTTTAATAAACCCAGATTTCTCCTGGGAAAGTCTGGAAGGTTCTCTCGTAGGGAACCTCATAAGCAGCTGTGGTGTCCCCCCCTGCCCCCCTCCTCACGTGAGCCATGCTGCAGAACGGCTTCATCTCGCAGGTTCTGTACTAATTAGCCGGAGCTCGATGCTGGAAGTCACATGGGCGGCTTTTTGGACGTGGGCGGACGGCTCGTTCTGGGGATCCCAACCGAAACACCGCCGGGCCCCCCCCCCCCCCTTCCCCCCGGGGGCAGCACCGTGTGGGCAGTGGTGCGTGTTTTTAACCGTGAGCGCCATAGCACACCTCACCGCGCCTCTGAGATGCACCCCCCACCACGCGCTCGCTCTGACGCGTTTTTTATTTCATTCCAAAAAAATTACAAAAACGCCGCTGCGTCCAGTATGTTTGGGAGCCCCGTCGGTTTGAGCTATCGTAACATCGTCTCGCGGTTTGAGCTATCGTAACATCGTCTCGCGGTTTCCGCAGTAAATATCACACCTTTCCGCGCGCTAGTTTAGCACGCTAAGTGCTTCGCTGGCTAAATTAGCCGCTGGAACTCCACAGGGGCATTCATAATTCATAAAGTTTCACCCCCAGCATAAATAACACTCCCACGAGCGTGCATGTTAATATACATCTGTCTGTTTGCCTGTCTGTCCGTATGTCTGTATATGTATCTAGAGCAGCATGTGTGTATTCTGTTGCTCAACGTCTTACTCTGTTATATCTTTAATACTTACAGCGCACACTAGCTGTAATTCGCAGGTCTGTTGTTGGCTTCACTTTTGTGTTTTTTTTCCACCCTCTTGTAATTTATTGCTGTTTGCTTTCCGTGTCAGAGCTCCTGAATCCATCTGCATTCGTTACCAGTACTCCTCATCGCCTGTGTTTTGTTTTGTGGGGAAAATGGTTTCCAGTTCCTGTGCCATGATTGAAATGCGGCATCTTTATTTGGGGGACGGGGAGACCGAAAGGAAGAAAATGGCCAGACGCGGCTGCATTTTGGCGATGTTTCAAACATGTAGCGCCTTGTAGCGCCAGGTCAGTGTCACAAAAGTCATAGATTTTTAGGAAATCCTGTTTTAAAGTGGTTTGACGTGGACTCAGACATTCAGGTGCGCCTGCACATCACGAGGAAGAAGAAGAATTGCGAGCGGCCGCAGTTGGAAGTCGAACAGGAGGCTGAGGAGGTGTCGTTTTCTCTCCGTTGGAGACGGTGAGCGCTCCTGAGAAACGCTTTCAGAAGTCAGCCGCCGCGCTCGTTCTTTTTCAGCGCCCCCGTGCTTGTTTCATTTTTAACGAGACGTCACCGAGGGTAACCCGACGCACCTCCTGACGACTTCAGCCTCGCCGGCTTCGCGGCAGTTCAGAGCGAGCAGACGATTTAAAAAAAAAAAAAAAAAAAAAAAAATGTGATGGATGGGAAATTAAAGGAGAAGAAAGGAGTGTTTTTTTCTTTCTCTCCTCAAGCGAGGGTCTCTGCGGCCCTGACCGCTGGATTGGCACGGCCTTGGCCAGGCGCTGCGATGAAAGTCAGGTCCCTCTGGAAAAATAATCACCACTCTCTCCGCGGACCTGTGAATTAAACATGGCGCTTCCTGTGGCTGTGCGGCCACATACTTCAGCGTCTGCCGCTCCGCCGCTTGATTTCTGACTGCTGGGCGGGGGGGGGGGGGGGGGGGGGGGTGGGGGGGGCGTGGGGGGCGTGGGGGGGTGCGCGGGGCGTGCCTGTTTTCTGCGTCGCCGCCAGCAGACGTTGTTTACCCTGGCACGGGCCCGCTCCCCGTCCTCACGCCTCTTCTTCTGGAGAGGCGCGTTTTTTCGGGGGGAGCCGGGGGTGTTTTAACGGGCCCCGTAGCGCCCCCCCCCCTCGTCTGGGACCCTCTTCCCTCAGACTCCTTCCCCGGCCACTCGGGATTCAGTAAAAAAAACGACAAAAATATATATTAAAAAAGGCACACGCGGTGTTTAACGGCCATCTTCCTCACATCCAAGCGGGCAGTTAGAAGGAAATAATTTTTTTTTTTCTTTAAATGGTCTTTTTTTTTCTTTTTTTAAAAATTTTTTTAACTGCCAACAAGCTCGCTCTGATGACTGTGTGCTTATTGCTGCGGCGTGTAGCTGATTTGAAAGCTCCTCCGTCCCCCTTATTTATTTATTTATTTATTTTGTAACTGTCGCAGAAGAGGGTTGAAAGGTGTGAAATCGCCCCGCTCCCTGAACCTCGTGTCAGGAACTGCACGGTCCGGTGAGAACGAGGCCCTATTAGATTTTGCGTGCCTCTGGGGATTACCTCTGCGTCTATAATCCCGGTCCCGCAGCGCTGGTTTGAAGTACAAAAAAAATCGGGTCTTAGGCCTTCTGATTTTGGCCCTTCTGAGAGTACGCCCAACTGTCATGGCGCTGGTGCCACGAGTGGTGCCCACATTCGGAGGCAACTTGCCAGCCTGGAAACGTCAAAAGATGGCAAAACGAACGATCCCTCTCCCAGATGTGTCAAGATGAAGTGCCCTGTAAGCTTTTGAATGATAAAATTGAAGGAATTTGGATACAATTAATTTTGAATCTAGTTCGAGCGCCACAGAATGTGTGTGGAAGGTTTCTGCAGTCCCTTAGCATTTCAGGATTAGCCTGCAGAGGGCCGTAGCCTACAGGTGTGAGCGATGTACTGTATGGCTGAGGGCCAGCTCATGTGAGCTCGGGGGGGAAACAATGGCTTTCTTGTGCTGCCAGACCCCCCCCCCCCTTTAGTGCTCGGAGCCAGATACTGCACTCAATACTGTTTCATATTTAAACGTGGGGGTTGGACGTCTCACTTTATGGGATTGAGCGTGTCCAAGAATAACCTGTCCACTGGTCCATAACAGAGGGGGGAGAATCATAATTCATGAGAGGCCACCTTCTTCAGATGAGGCGCCCCCCCCCCCCCCCCCCCCTCCCCGGGCGGAGGAGGTGGGGACGGGGATGGTGGTAAACGATAGCACAGCTGAGCTAGCACTTCTTCAGGAATTAAATGGCAGCCATTTCGCCGCCTGGTTTCCTCCCCCCCCCCCCCCCACAGGCATGAAATTGTTCTTTAAAATAAAGATTTTTATGAGGGGGTGAAAAAAAGAAAAAAAGAAATGGCTTGGTTTACATTAATTCATAACAACTCAGTGAGGATCTGTGGAGGCCTTGTCTTCGCAGGATCATGGCAGAATGTGTAATTTATGACCTTGCAGCCGCTACGTTCTGGAGCTTGAGCATAAGGAACCAGAATGCGTTTTATGAGTGCAAAATCGCTTAACGATCAGCCGAATATCTATTTTTTGAGTCCGTAGAAATATTCTTCGTCTTCGGTACAAGTTTCTCAGGGAATATTCGGCATAGATTTTTACGCATTTATATTTTAATAAATGGAGCCAAAATCCTTTATTGAAATTGAGGTATTCAAAGGGGAGTTTTCGGCGGAGGACGTTGTACCTAAGAAGGTACCGTACGTGGTCGTGGTAACAAAAAAAAAAAAAAAAAAAAAACATAAAAAGGTCTATCGATTTTTCCATGCATTTATAAACTTCAGGGTTGCATGAAATCTATATCTGTACCTGTTATATTTGAAATGGCATATAAATCTCAATAATTGTATTTTGATGCTGTCAGGGCATGGTTCCCTATATCTTTTGGCGTGACGGTATTTCATTGGATTAATGCAGTGAGGGCCCTCATGAATCTGTAATGGTTTCATGAGGGCTCCGTGGGGGGGTGTGTGGAACACTGCATGTCCCTTTTTTCAGCTTCCCCCAGGTCCCCGGAAGCTTAAAAAAAAAAAACAAATAAATAAAATAACGGATCGGTGTAAAAGTCTGGCAGTTACGTCACCCATGACATCACAAGTTCGGGCGTCAGGCCTGGAGGCGATCCGCAAGCAGTCCTAACTGTGACTCCGGACACTTGAACAGCATCATTTCTCAAACCCCCCCCCCCCCCCCCCTCCCCCCCCCCCCCCCCATTTTTCCTCTAGTCAGCGCTTCTTACCTCGCCATGGCGACCGCGCGCCACCCGTGGGCGTGTCGCTGCTCATGTCAGCGGTTTGTTTCCTGTTATTGCCTGAGTTACGGACTGAGCGGCGTTTTTTATTTTCCCACAATTAGAACAATGATGGAGGGGGAGGCCCTGATCGCCGCTTCAGATTTATTTGGCGCTGGGTCCTTTTTTTTTTTTTTTTTTTTTTTTCCGCCGCCCCCGCGAATCCTCCGTGTTGATCTGGCTAACGAGGCTAGCCGAGCGCAGCGAACTCCCAACTCAGCCACTTTCAGTGCACCAAATTAAAAAAAAAACAGCCAGGCTGGTGAAATAAGTACATCCATCCATCCATCCATCCATCCATCCATCCATCCTCTAATCCGCTTAATCCTGGTCAGGGTCGCGGTGGCAAAGTACAGTCAGGCGGAAATGTTGTTCCTGCTTTTTGCTGGTATACAGTCGGTTGACCTTTAAGTGCTGTTGTGAACTACATAAAACATAACGGAATTGGAGGACTCAGAAGATGGGACAGGTTGAAAAAAGGGCCAGGCTGGAGAAACAAGTACAGTCAGGCGGAAATGTTGTTCCTGCTTTTTGCTGGTACACAGTTGGTTGACCTTTAAGTGCTGTTGTGAACTACATAAAACATAACGGAATTGGAGGACTCAGAAGATGGGACAGGTTAAAAAAGGGCCAGGCTGGAGAAACAAGTACAGTCAGGCGGAAACGTTGTTCCTGCTTTCTGCTGGTACACAATTGGTTGACCTTTATTTTTTTTAAGTGCTGTTGTGAACTACATAAAACATGAAGGAATAGGAGGAATCAAAAGATGGGACAGGTTAAAAAAAACAGAACAAATTACCATCCCATTGCAGTAGGCCTAGTGCATCTGTGAAATAGAGTTTATATCCATGAATGGCCTACAGGAGCTGTTAAAAATCTACAGCAGCTCGAACCTTAGAGGAGGCCTTTTGTGGTAGCAGTACGATCTTAACATACAAAAAAAAAATTTGATGTTCATAGACTGTTTGTGTGTAAAACGTATTTCAGTTAATGGGACACCAAAACCCTTCCTTTTCATTCATTCATTCATTCATTCATTCATTCATTCATTCATTCATTTATTTTAATGGAGACGCAAAGGAAGTGACCGTAAGGTTGTTTACCACAGCTGGCAATGGTATATTCATTCACAACAGCATAAGTACAGACTTGCATGTGTATGTGGACATGTGGACATATTACCCTCTTCTTCTTACCCAGGTTTGGTGTTCGGACAGGGGTGGGGTGGGGGGGGGGGGGGATTGCTTGAAGATCACATCTTCATTTTCATGATCTTGAACCATTTCCGTGCCATAGAACGAACAAGTAAAGCATCCCCACCCCCCCCCCCCCCCCCCCCCCCCCCAAACATCAAACCTGAAGCTGTGGGTAAGTAATATGTCCAGACCGTTCTCTGGTTGGGAGGCCTTGGAATGAACAGATGGAGGAAAAAAAAAAAAAAGATGATTTGCTTTTTTATCGTATCGCGGCTTCGCTCGGTGTTCGCGATCGAGCCAACCCGAGTGGCTCTTTTCTTTCACAGCTTTCCGACGGGCCTAAACGGCTCCCCTTCGAGATGCTAAATGTGTGAAAACCCGCTTCAGCTGAGAGGTAATTACTGCAGTCAAAAGCTTGACACCACGTTTGTAAAAACTCTCAATAGCGCAGTAATATCGATTTTTTTCGAAAACGGAGGAATATGGAGTTAATTAAGCGCAAGCTGCCGCTGGATTGTTTGGGACTTCGTCTTTGGTGATGGACACGCTGGTGGCGTTCTCACGGTAACGGATTGCGTTGACGGGAGAGGGATCGGAGGGCCTGGCTCTGTTCCACTCGGACCTGGGTTCAAAGACGTGTTTGTTTTGGATTCAAATACTTTTCTGTGCTCTGTTACTCTTGCCTGGTGTAATTGAGCCTGCCAATATGAACAGAAGGTGGGGGGTTTGCCCTTTTTGAGAGTATTTCATTGGTTCCAATACACCGGACAAGGTCAGTAAAGCGTAGAAAAAGTATTTGAATCCAAAACAAATGCGTGTTTGACCCAGGCCTGGTTCCACTGCTGCTCAGAAGGCCAGTCCCTGCTGAACCGCGTCCGTGGTCCGCGATGTTGACATGGCCGTCAGCATGACTAAGCTGGCTTTAGCGGGCCTATCAGGTGTGGCTTTCCACTGTCAGTTTGTCAGACAAAATGGACGCCAGGAAAAGGAGTGTTGGTGGCGGGGGGCATGGGGGGTAGGGAGGTTTTTCTTGGGAATTTCGAAGGGATGTGAGTGTTTTCTGAGCGGATTGCGCTCAGCGACAGACGCGATCTCATTGGTGCCCCGGGACGAGTGGGAGTGGCGTCCTGTCATCCTGGCGTTCAGGACAACGAGTTGTGGGATCGTGTTTGGCGGATTTGGGGGGGGGGGGGGGGGGGGGGGGGGGTGCATTTTGAGGAAGACACACCTGAAACCCTAACCTAACCCTTTCCTCTCGCTGGCCCCTAAAAAAAAAGGCTCTTGATTGATTTGTTGTACCCGCGTGAACAAAGACAGGATTCTGGATTCTGCTTGCTCTGCGTAAATTTCGTAACAGAATCCAACGGTGAGTGATGAGTGGAGAATAACTCATCAAGATTTGATTACGGTTAAAATCAAGATTGAATGAATAGCCCTTTTTTTAGATGAAAGAACTTTGATTTTTGTGTAACTGTACGGGGTAGAATTGCATTATTGTTGATGTCATGTCTCCATATTGATAGAAAGAGGGAGAGGGAGTGACATTTATCAAGGTTTCCGTTTTCTAGCCCAGAAATATTTATGGTGTCTATTCATGGTATTCCATTGTCCAGTTGATAAAGACAGTGCGCTTCCTTGAGATTAATTCTACTTCTCTTATGTGAGTCTATTCTTGTGCATTGAATCACTGGAGAGAATTCACTTATTCTACGTGCACATCCTGCCTGACAGCGAAAGTTCAGATGGAACTACCAAGGACATCTAAATCGATCTTCATCGTTTATGAATGTGGTTTTCCAAAAATTGGTCTTGAAAGTTGTGTGTTTTAAAAAATAAATGTTTTTGTTGTTCCCCCGCCCGCTCCGTAGCGCCGCCCTGCTGGTCACACGAGCAGGCATCTTCCCAGCCTACATGTGGATCCAGGAATCTGCAGGCTGGTTAGATGGTTGTCGTGCGGCTGGGCTCACGTCTCTGCGGCGGAGTGTGTCCCGGCGATGGTTGGTGTCCGTTGGCCTTGCCGTCAGTATTACCAACGGGAGTCCGCTTTTCCCCTCCCCGCAAACTGCTCTGTCCGGGAATGGCTCTCATCTTCTGCCTCGCATTAATGTTAATTATGGCCTTTGAAAAGAACTTTACCTATTGACATTTTCCAGGGTATTATTCTTAATCTGTAGGGCACTGTACAGTAACTCTCCCGATTCAGCTTTTTTTTTTTTTTTTTTTTTTTTTTTTTTCCAACCGTCGACATACGAGGGTAACGCTTTAATTTGGGGCGCAGCGTACAGTTCATTAACAGCAAATCAAATTAGCAGGTTTTTAATGAGCAGATTTAAGGGCGAACTCGAAGGGCCGGGAGAGAGTAGTCACATGCGCTCGACCGGAGTGACAGCACTGAGTGCGGCGTCTCGCTGGATTAATGATGACTGTGTTGTTTTGTATTTTTCATTTGTAAGGGGAATTAGGATGGCTCTGCTTGCCGAAGCCTCCCCTTGGCCCCGCCCTGCCTCTTTATTTTGGGTGCTCTCGCCCTAAAGCGATCCTCTGTTAATGGTGCCAGACGAGGGACAGCTTGTTGAGTAATGGAGCTTAGACGCCCACTTCTGCGGCTGCTTTTAGTGTCACCCCCTACACCACCACTCCACTCCAGTGGCTGCTCTTGTGCAAAATAAATCGTCTTTGTGAGATCTGCTCCCACACTTTAATCTTTAAAAACCAACCAGATAACTTTTTTAAAGATGATTTTATGATGTTTGTTAGTTTCCTGCCCCTTGCCCAATGCGCATGCTGGGATAGGCTCCAGCATCCCCATGACCCTGCCCAGGATAAACGCGTACAGATGATGATGGATGGATGGATGGATGGATGGATTTGTTTGTGCCAATGATGCCTCTAGACTGTTCTTCACTTCCTTCTCCCTTGCCTTCTGTTATCATACATTGTGTGGCGTCGGATCGTTTTCTTCGGTGAAACGTTTTGGTGAGCTCCATTTTAGAGAAGGCTAGCTGCGTCTGTTTAGCGCTGCGGTGGCTCGCTGTTGCATTATGGGCCGGCGGAGCGTGTGCTGTGCTCGTGGGACTTGTAGTGCCGGACGGCAGGGAGCGAAAGAGAAGGAGGCCAACGCTCTGACGTCACGCTCATCCGGTCTGCTTTCTGCGGAAAACGTGCATAATCTGCTTTGGTGGTTTCCTGGTGAGACCCCCCCCCCCCCCCCCCCCCCCCCGCCGCCGCCGCCACCCCCACCCCCACCCCCCACCCTCCGGGACCTCTCACAGGAAGGAAACGCCAGGGATTCACAGAGCGCTTATCTTTGCATTTCTGCTCTGGGTGGGGGCTCGGCTCATGACCCAGAAGGGTTAGTGGTTTGAACCCCATGGGTAGGCGGGGGGGGGGGGGGGGGGGGGGGGGCATTCTTAGTAAGAAGTCCTTGAACCAGGGCACTTACTGTAGCCAGAATGGCTCCTGTGTTAAGATTTGTAGGCCATCCTCGATAGGAGAACGCCTGCTGGAGGAAGTACTACTGTAAGTAATGCGGTTTAATGCGTTGCCTCGGAAACAATCGCCTGGGGTCCTCAAGTAATTCACCGGCCTCCTCCTCCTCCTCCTCCTCCTCCTCCCGGTTGGCCATCATGCCATTAGATCAATAAGGGAAATTAAGAATGCGGCCGTGCCATTTCACATCATAAAAAACAGCGGAGTTATGCGGGGGAGCTCGGATGCATTGAGCTCTTAACGGCAGCCGTAAATTCAGAAGAAAGGTCCTCCTCGATTGTTTTTGTTCCCGTGGAAGGGAGACCGACCTGGTCCCCTCCCTGAGAGCCTCCTCCTTAATCGGGTTTCTGTTGAGAGAGAGCTGGTGCTCACAGACCACTGGCTCGGTCACTGAATGCATGGAAAAGCGATGGTTGGATCTTCAAGTATTTTTAGTAATTTGTTTTATCAAGGGGACTCGTTGAAGCAGAAATATTTTTCAAGGGAGCCCCCTGGCCACAAACCTTGGAAGTGGCGATGAGGTTTGAGTGGTGGATCTTTGAGCTAACCCCCCCCCCATCCCCCCCCCCCCCCCCTCCCCTGCATGCATGTGTTCCTGCTTCCTAAACCGGAGCAACAGTTCTGTTCAGCGAGCTCAGCCTATAGCACGAATCCTTGGGATGCAAGAGTGGATGCCTGAATGCTGGAGGCTGTTAGCTGGACCCTGGTCCAACTGCATAGCTCAGGAGGTAAGAGTGGTTGTCTGGCAGTCGGAGGGTTGCCAGATATAGCTCAGGAGGTAAGAGCGGTTGTCTGGCAGTCGGAGGGTTGCCAGTTCGATCCCCCTGCCCTGTGCGTGTCGAAGTGTCCCTGAGCAAGACACCTAACCCCTAATTTCTCCCAACAAGCTGATTGGTACCTTGCATGGCAGCCTTTCACCGTTGGTGTGTGTGTGTGTGTGTGAATGGGTGAATGAGAGGCATCAATTGTAAAGCGCTTTGGATAAAAGCGCTATATAAATGCAGTTCCATTTACCATTTTGTTAACCCCTCGGTGGAATTTCATGTAACGGCCGGAGGATTTCAGGTCCCCCCCCCCCCCCCATGTGCGAGCCTTGGCCAGACCTTACCCTGAAAGTCCCGCAAAAAATCTACCGGGGCAGACAGAAGAACGGCGAGGGAGGCTAATATACTGCGGCCGCGTTTATGTGGCCTCCCTCCATAAATCTCGTGGTTTCCTTCAGAGCCTGATGCCTTCACCAGAGCTCACTTGTCATGTTTTTTCAAAAAAAAATTTTAAGGTATTTAAAAAAAAAAAAAAAAATGCTTTTCAAAACGATAGGCTTTATTTGGAGATCTGTTAGTTTATGTTGAGGTCTCGGATTGGGGATGGGGGGGGGGGGGGGGTGGGTGGGGGAGGCTGAGACGTATTTGCATATTTTATTTATTATGCCTGATTCTTGTAGAATGTTTAGTGCGGATGAAAGTTGTTTTAAATGAGTCGCCTGAAGCATTTTTGTTTTCAGGCCTGTTTTTGACTGCCGTTTCTTGACTATTATGGAGGAATTTTAAAGAAACCCATCCTACCAGTTTATTTTGCTTGTCTTTTTTTTATTTTTTCTTCTTTTAATTTGCTAATAAATTTTTAGTTCCTGACTCTCTCACAGGGCACACAGCACACATACCTAAATCCACAAGTAGGCTCGTTCTGCAAGGATAAGTTCTCCCATCTAAATTGTTGTCTGGACTTTGAAACTAAACAGTCCTGCCGCTTGGTCTTCTCTTCGAGGACGTCAAATCAACATTTAAATAAGACTTTTTTAAAAAAGGCAGCAAACGGGTGAGAAATGAAGGGTTGTCAGGCCTGACAGTCTTGTCTCTCTGGATTAGACAGTGATGGCTGGAGAGGGGGGGGGGGGCGGGCGGGGGCGGGGTACTCTGTATCGAATCATGCCGCTGCAATTGATGCCTCTCATTCGCCCATTCACACACACACACTCACACACCAACAGTGAAAGGCTGCCATGCAAGGTACCAGTCAGCTCGTTGGGAGCAACTAGGAGTTAGGTGTCTTGCTCGGGGACACTTTGACACGTCCAGGGCGGGGGGATCGAACCGGCAACCCTCCGACTGCCAGACAACCGCTCTTACCTCCTGAGCTATGTCCACCTCCGTCCCGTGCCCAGGTGGGGGCACCCTAATAAAACCAGGGGAGCCATCTGCTTCAGACGTGAAACCCACGGGTTCCCCTGACCCACGGGAGCCTTGCGTTTCCAAAATCTGCCCCCCTTAAACCCCGCCCAGTGCACGCTCCTCCCGTTTAGGTCCCTTTTGCCATGAACCGGATGTCGAAAACGGCGTTATCATAGCTGTCAGCCCGCTGTTAATATTCATCAGGCCAGCGTGTGTCCAGGAGACTTTGGGGGAAAGGATATATTGATGTATTCCATCTGACAAACAGGGCCCAGTCGCAGCCCGAAATCTCCTTGACCACCCGTATTCCCCCTCATTGCCTCGATTCGTCACGATTATGTGACAGAAGGTGACACTTTAAACTTTTTTTTTTTTTTTTTTTTTTTTTGACGGAGCAGGGGACCAGAAGAGGGGCTCGGCTCACACCCCTGAAAACACGTTTCGGGTCCCAAGCCGTGCGGTCGGTTAAAATATATACTGCCTCCTGCGGCTCTGCCGTTTTAAATGAGGCTGGGTCGCGGCGTTTCAAATTTGTGATCCGCATTTAAAAAGGGAAAAATATTTCAAAGGAACTAATTTTTTCAAATAGCCAAAAAGTCTTGAGTAATATTTTACTTGGCATTCTATATAAAACTTTTTTGTGTTAAACATTACTATTCATATTTGATGGAAAAATATGTACGTGAGGAATCGGAAAATGAGAAGTTAGAGTGTAACCAGTCAAATTTGAGGCTCCGCCTCAGTTCCTTGTGTGTGTGTGTGTGTGTGTGTGTGTGAGAGAGAGAGAGAGACACTGGCTCTGCTGTAGCCACGCTCCTATGCAGCCTGTATGCTGTAAAAGAGTCACAGCTCTCCTGTAGTACTACTGTAGTACCTTCAGGTCTAAGTGCGTAACACACTGGCTGCTCTCTCGCTGTCCGCCCCCCCCCCTCCCGATGCCCCCCCCACACCACCAGGTGCTGGGACAGGGCGCGGTGCGGCTGCTGTGCCGAACCTATTTTAATTAAGGTAATAAGCGACACGATTCGGGCCACCGAGCAAAGCCCATTTCATTTACGGCGTTCCATTCTCCTTCAGACCCCCCCCCCCCCCCCCCCCCCCCCCCCCCGATCTATCAGCACCCCACACCGGTCTGGGCCTGGCCACGGGTCCCGCATGTTTAATTTCCTTTCCGACAGGTGCCTTTGAACGGGGCGGGCCCGGGACCTGGTCCTATTTAAGCGCGATGGATCTTAATTTAAAACCACGGCGGCACCCCCTCCACTCTCCCCCCCCCCCCCCCCCGGTTGGCCTCTGGCCTCTTTAATTCTCCATCAGTACACCCTTTTTCCGCAGGCTGATTAGATGTACCGTCTGCGCAAATGCATCAGAGGGAAGGATTGATTTTCTTCTTATCTTTTTAACTACACTTTCCTCAAGTTTCCCCTCAAGTTAGTGTAACACTTTTTTTTTTTTAGGGCTGAAACTCCTGATTTTTAGGGAGTCAGTCATTCAGGAATGGATGGCGGTTTGGATTAGTGAATAAACAAAATGGCTCCCGCGTCTGCGAGTCATCATTAAAGGTTCGCGGTGATGTACGCGGCGGCTGGGTCCCTGCAGAAATCGGTTTGCGGTGATTCGGTTGTTTTTCCTGGACGCGGTGTCGTTTATGTAGACCCTCTGTCCGAGCGAGCCGACGCTCTGCGATGGATGGATGGATGGATGGATGGATGGATGGATGGATGGATGGATGAGTGAACGGTAGTCGGCTGAATGGAGTCCGCCTGACGTCTGAAGCTCCGCTCTGCCAGACAGAGTGAATCACAGCAGCCCTTAACTTCTGCTACCGTTGCGTCGGCGTTTAAAAAAAAAAAATAAATAAATAAATAAATTTTTTAAATGCTGGTGGAGCTGCAGCTCTTTTTTTAACGGTAGGGCATTTTAATAGTGAGGGTCACAATGTATGTCTGCTGGATAGAGCCGGCTCCATTAAAGCCTCAGGTCTTTGAGCTTTTTCCTTTCTTCTTTTTTTTAACCCTTTAGAGCCACATTGTGTGTTTCTGTTTCTGTGAGGAGCTTTTTTTTGTGTGTGAAAATCAATGCCTATTGACTTGGCATGTGTTTGGTTATGTACCAATAAGAGTTTTTTTTAAACACTTTTCTGCCTCTTATTTTTTTTTCAAATAAGAATGGACTTGCTCCAAAGAAAGAAAAAATCTATAAAACACATTATTGTAAGGCAAGCTGAAAATCTATGAGAGGTCTCCTTTAAGTCAGTGAAATTCTTCAGTTGATTTTTTTAAGTTTTCCCCCTGCATGCCCTCTCTATATTACTGCACTGCTGACAGATCAGAGGTGTCCGTGTCGCTGTGCTGGGACCGGCTGAATGGAGATAACATCATTTTGGAGACTTAAAAAAAACAACAAAAAAAAAAAACCTCATGACCTTTTTTAAACATTCCTCAGTACCTGCATCATATCTGAAAATACAGTCAGGATGGTGATGATGCAGGTTTTCCCCCTTGGCATGGTTCTGGCTTTGTGATCCGATTTGCTTTGTACTGCAGGAAAGAAAAAGAAAGGGGGAAAAAAAACAAAAACAAAACAGGAATTCCCTGCTGGGGCTAGTCCTCCTTTGGCCGGAAGGTAAACTCTGTGGTTTGTGTTGTGCTGGTTCTTCAGAACTGCTGAGTCTTTGTGTTTTTCCTCCTCCTGGAGTCTTTGAACCTGGGACACCAGAGACGCGACTAAACGGCAGCCAGCGTGCTGATTGGTGGGTAGAGACGCGACTAAAGGGCAGCCTGCGTGCTGATTGGTGGGTAGAGACGCGACTAAACGGCAGCCAGCGTGCTGATTGGTGGGTAGAGACGCGACTAAGCGGCAGCCAGCGCGCTGATTGGTGGGAGACGAGGCCCATCCAATCCCAGCTCATAAAACTTGAATTACGTTAAAAATATCCCTCGTTGTCAGTTGTGTCGCGTTGTGTGTCGCGTTGTGTGTCGCGTTGTGTCTTATTGGCGGGCAGGGAGTTTCTGCCCATGTTTTTTTTGCGTGGTAAATCCACAGCTTATTAACCGTGCGTGATCTAAATAAGTAAACACACCGTTTATGTGCGTATAGGATTACATAATTATGTGAAGTAATGCTGTGCAGCTCATGTGACAGTGTGTACCCGTCCCTGCGTTGAAGGCTGGCGTCCTGAGAACGTGTTCTAACAGCATTTGACATAGCGGCTGGGACAGGGGAAGGAAGGGAAAAGCTGGTCTTTCCTACTGTGTCCTGGCGCACGGGGCACAACATGACGCTACACCAACTTCTCCCTTAGAAAGCAGAATGGAATCTGCGTGGATCATTTGGCGCCAATCGGCTGTGAGGATCCTGGCGCCACACGCTCTCTCGCCGGGGCGCGGAATGCCGGGACAAAAACCAGCCAGGCCGGCCCTGAGGACGGGTCCAATCGGCTGCAGTGTCCGGCCCGCGGTCCAATCGGCTGCGCTCCGGCGGTCCACCCGTCTCCCCGGCAACGGCTGCCAGCCCAGACGAGCGCCTCTGCGTGCAGCGTCTCCGCCCAAACTCCGCCCATCTCCCACGCTCGCCCCTTTTTCCCTGCCGCTACCTTCCGACACGCGGCTCGACCCACGCGCTCTTTGAGGGGAAAATGGCCGCCCTCCTGTTAAGGCGCTTCCCCCTGTTAGCAGGAAGGCTTTTGGGGGACCGGGACGTGTCCCTGTGAGCCTTGTGGATTACAGCGGTTTTCCCGCCAACGCGAAAAAGTTTTCTCCCGCTAGCCCCAGCGGAGTCGCTCGGAACGATCGCTCAGCGGCGGTAATGGGGTCTCCCCCGCGCCATTGCTAAGGGCCAATAAGATAAAAGTGTCTGGACTCTCTTTTATTTTTTATTTTTTATTTTTTATCCCCGCAGATGTGACAGCCCCTTGCTTGATTACATCACCTAACTCAGTAACCGCCAAATTAAATCACGGCGTGGTTCCGCCATGATTTGCGTCGCGTCGATGTCTGCTCCCTTCCTGAGCGAGAGCAGCGTCATCGCACATACAAAAAAAAAATGTTTCCACACGTGCTGCTGGTGGTGGTGGTGTTGCCATAGAGATGCAGATTTGGGGATGGGGGGAGGGTGGTGGTGGTGGTGGTGGGGGGGGGGGGGGAGCGAGTGGCAGGCTGCCATTTTGAATAATATTCCGTTGCCAGCCCCCAGAGAGGAAGTGTTGCTCTGCGATAAGGATCTCTCTCGACTTGGCCTGGAAGTGCATAATACAGAGACATAACATGAGAAGGGAAGCAAAAAAAAAAAAAACAAAAAACACGGTGAATAGTTTTTTTTGGGAGGGGGGGTGCGTGGCAGGGGGGTGCCTCCGTCTGTCCTTTTGTGCTTGCCGTCGCCCTCTGGCTTGGGGAAGCGGCGTCTCGCTTGGCACCTGCGTTGCAAAGCAGCGAAAATCCTTCTCTAATCTCTCGGTCTCCGGTTACATCCACACATTTATTTTGGCAAAAAAAAAAACAGAGAGGTTATCTGAGCCGGGGCCGGTTTTCCAGCGCATGCACGGGTTTGGTTTGCTGCTAATTTGTCTGATTTTTATCAGGCTGCGTGTTTAGACGAGGGCCCGCGGGCCCGATCCGGGCGACTGGAGGGGGGAGGCCGCTCCGATTCGGCGTGCGAAGGAGCCCGTGGCGTGTGTGTGAGAAGCTAAACAAAACATTTCACCGCACCGGGAGAAACCATCACCGGGAGAAGCGTCTCCTCATTCCTGAAAGCGTTAATTTAATTTAAATTGCAGATGATTGCACAGTTAACTCAACTCACCTGGTTTCTTGGATCTGAACGTATCGTTGATTTTAAGGTTAAAAAAACAAAAGCTAGCGGACCCTGTAGCTTTCCAGCACCTGGATTGATGAGCTCTGATGGTAGAACTTCCACACGCAGAACTACACCACGTTGGCCTGTGGTCTTCTGTCTACTGTGTGAAGGATCACATCCCTTCCCGCACCAATGCGTGTGCCCTCCCTGAGGTAATGAGGCACGTCCTGTCTCGTACCGTCGGGGTGGAGCTACGGGAAGGGTCCGGTCGTCGCTGTCTGTTTTGGGACGAGCCCTTTTTCTTCCGAACGGAAGGCCGTCGGTGGAGGAGAAGCCTTTCGAGATTTGAGGGTTGCGTTTCGAATGGGAAAACTTTGACCTTTTTTTTTTTTTTTGTGATGAACAGCTGCCGGAGAATGAAGTCATGACATGGTCATGTCGCCTTCCTCAGAACCAGCTCATCATGGAGGGCTGGGAGAGGAGGTTTTTTTTGGGGTGGTGGGGGCGGCGGAGGTATGGAGGGGGGTTGTTTTTCTAACGAGAGGATGGCTCTCCATGTCTGCAGTGCTGTTGTGGTCGGCCATTCCAGTGGGAAGAATCCAGACAGGACTTCCATAAATCAGTCAGGCCGCCGAGGGAAGGAGGGGGAGGGAGGTAAGGGGGAGGGGGGGTATGGGGGGGGGGGCTTTGGGGGGGGGGTGTATGGGGGGGGGGGGTTTTGGGGAAGGCCCTCTCTGATCAGACCAGCATGTGTGGAGTCCAGGAAGCGGGCCCTTGTCCTCGGGGCCGGTGGAGGGGCCCCCGGGGCCCGGCCATTGCGCTAACGCGCTAGCTCGTTAGCTCACTTCCTGTCGGCCCGGTCTGGCTCTGTTGTGCTTGGGAGGGGCCGTGAGCTGCGCAGACAGCAGGGGAGCTGCGCAGACAGCGGGGGAGCTGCGCAGACAGCGGGGGACCTGTGCTGTAAATTAGCACACCGCCTCTGTTAGCCAGCGGTGAGGGTCTCCCCCGACATCTCCGCTCCGTGCACGCGAGCAAGCAAACCGTGCACTTCAGCTCCAGAAGACAACGGGAGAATGGGGACTTTAATTTTGTTTTACTTTTTTTAGCCGCTCAAAATAGTATTTTTTTTTTGCCGCCATTTTGCTTTTGTTTTATTTCTGTTTTTTCTTGTAGTTCTGACGGATCCATGTCGTTTGAGAATGTAAAGACTTCTGGGCTCTGAGTATGTGGAGTTTTGCATTAAATGCAGCCCACAGATTTTGGAAAACACCTTATTTCCTTTCCGACTCCCCCCCCCCCCCCCGAAAGTCCTGATGATTATGTACATTTGAGGTGTACTAACTGAGCCAACAAGGTTGAGCAGTATTGGTTTGCCTCAGGCTTAGCCAGCCTTGGACAGACATGACCTCAGACATGACCTCAGTCACACGTGCTGTTTGCAGCGAGGCGTCCCTCTGGGCGGAGTAAGGAGTCCCTGCTAGTGACAGGAAGTGCTCAGCCACTTCCTGCGCGGAGCCGAGGGGAACTCTTCCCGCCCAGCCGCGGAGCCGTCCAATCCGAACGCCGTCCTCGCAGCGCCATCGTCATGGTGATGGCTCCGTTGACTTCATCGACGGTTGTTGAGAAGAACCGTCTCCTCCCACGTCTCCTTTTCAGCCAGTGGCAGAGAGCCAGTTGCTTTGATGTCGGTGATATTTGTCTGTGGCATTTCGTGAATGAAATAATCACAAAACGGCGTTTTGTCCTGTGGTGTCGTTGGATGGCGCTCAGTCTGAAGCTGTTGGATTTGGGATTTTCAGTTCTCGTGTTCCATTTTAAATGGCAGGTTTTTTTTTGCATCTCGTGCGGTTCTGTTTTTTCCCCCAGTGGTCGTGTCTGAGTGTTTTTTTTTTTCCTTTCTTAACCGTTTTTGTTATTTTCCTTATTTATTTTTTTTTACTAGTTCCAGGTCTGTGGCAAACTGAAATGTCAATGAATGGATTAATGAATGAAACATTCATGAATATCAACATTGTTTCAAAACCAAAGTCTTGGAGTGCTTAAGAGCAGACTGCATTCATTACTTGTGGAGGAACTGTGGAGGGAAAAAAAAAAGTTTACAGGCTAATTTACCCACCAAAGTGTTTCCAAATTTCAAGTGTTGTGATTTAATCCCAAAAGAAAGATTGTAAAAATGTTTTTTTCCTTTTGGTGAGTCAGAGGGAAACTGCTTCATGCAATATTTGATGCTTGTTTGGGGGAAAGAAACCAAATTTTTGCAAACTCTTGACTTATTTTGTTTATATATGCCAGTTTTATTTTTTTAGTGGTAAATCATCCAGATTGTAGCGATTTGATCCGCACGCTCTGGAGTTCTACAGTGACTCATCTCTCTCCTACTCTCTTTTGCATTTCATTTAGTCACAGCTCAGGTGTAACTTGGTAGAAGTAACTTGAAACCCACTCACAAAAATAATTTGTGGCTGCATAAATATTGAGCTTGTGTGTGTGTGTGTGTCTGTGTCTGTGCGTGTGTGTGTGTGTGTGTGTGGGTGCGTGTGCCTGTCTGTGTGTGTTTGTGTGTGCGTGCATGTGTGTGCGTGCCTGCGTGTGTGAGTGAGAGTAAGAGTGTGTATTGTGTGCGCAGAACATGGCGTGTGGGGAGTGTCCGGTGTCCATGTCACTGTGTACAGTGGGTCTCGGTCCTGCGTACTTGCTGTGTGTTGCATGACGGAGTAGTCCTGGCCTAAGGCCTTTGACCGGTCCCCTCTCTCTCTCCACAGTGCCTGCTGTCCCAGCCCAAATTCTGGGCCGTGGAGGTGACCGCGCTGAGCCTGAGGACCCGGCTGGAGCGGGGCAGCTCTCGCAGGGTGGAGAGAGCCATGATGCAGACACAGGTAAAGCTGAGCCCCAAAAAAGGCTGGAGAAACAGGGGCTACATACCTGTACCCACACACTGCAGGTACATAGTACCTGCTCACCTGATACCAACATGCACTCCAGTAACACGCCGCATTACATTATATTTCCGTGTTTAACAGATGCTCTTATCCAGAGTCACTTGCACTGATTAAATTTTTGCATCCGGTGCAAAATGCAACGGGATGTTTTACTGACTGTAAACTGTAACTGCATTGGCAGTGCCCCCGCTGGGAATCAAACCCGCACACCCTTTGAGTTACAAACCCACTTCCCTAACTATTATACTACACTGCTGCCTATGCACTGTATGGAGACTAGAGAAACGCAGTGTGTACGTGCCTGATGACAGCACACACTGCGGAAATGTAATAAATTAATCTGAATTCAGTGCAGTGAGCAGGTAGTTTGACTGACTGCTGTATGTGCTTTAAAAAAAAAAAGGCTCCCAGACAAAACGACCGAAATCTTTTTATTGTTTCAGAGAATAATAAAAAAAAAAAGTTATAAATTCAGGCGCACATGTCTGTCCCATAACTCATGGTCGTACCCCGGGCCAGCAATTGTCCCGTTTGACCTCATTTGACGGAATGTTCTCTCCCTCTCCCGCCCGTGTTCCGTCACCCTCGGCCGCCACGCCCACAAGCGGACGGGCCCACAACAAACCCCTCCCCTCATCATCTCCGCCACGCTTTGTTTCTGTTTTTAGTTAATTTTTTTTGGAGGGACATTAGCAAGCCAACCAGGTCTTTGTAGCACATCTAATATCAGTGACTTACCCCTGAATTCTGGAATCCCTGAAATCATGATTCCGAAGCAGCAGAACACATTGGAAGCAGAGAGACCCTTGCGCTCATACATGGGGGGCGGGTTGGTCCCTGCACACCCTCCCCCCCCCCCCCCCCACCCCCCCCCCCTTTCCTCCCCACCTGTGGCGGACTCCTGGCGGTATATTTGTCACGGTGTCTGTTACTCCGGAGCCGGGGGAGGAAACGGCGGGCTGTTACAGCTCCTCCCGGGTGATTTAGTGGCGGCTGGCGGTGGCAGCGGCTCACCAGCGCACGGCCCTCCCTGCTGCTCTCTGTCATAACAAAGAGTCCCCCCCCCCCGCGCACACTGGGCGGGGCGTCAAGGAGAGAGGGATACCTCCGCCCGTACACACGCGCCCTCATGCCAGCCTACCCTCACCCCCCCACCGCCCCCCCCCCCCCACCCCAGAGCACCACGGTCGTCCTCCGAGGCCTGCAAGGCAGTCTGGGAGTAATTTTTGTGCCGGGTTTCGCTGTCAGCCTGGGAATGACATCACTGTTTGCGCCGAACAGCCGCTCGCGGGCTCCCGCCACAGCACGCGCCCCAGGTGCTTCCAGGCTGCTGAGCCGAGGGGGGGGGGGGGGGGGGGTCAGCGACCGGGGGGGGGGGGGGCTTTTGGAGATGGGGGAGGTGGGGGCGGGGGGCGTCCAAAGCCAGGGTGTGGGACGTGTGGAGCTGGGGTGAGCCGAGCGGTTCTGTTAGCGGAGCGCAGGTACAGGAGAAGGAGGGAAAGGGCTGATTGTTCACATCAAATTTATTAATTTATTTTCCCCCTGAGTGATATGGAGGAATCGTGTGCACAAAGCGGATCTGACACCCCATCAAAGGGACCCCCCCAGAGGAAGCTTCATCGAGGGAATCCACCCTAACGTCACAGCGGCGAGAGAGACGTCCAGCTCGCCGATCTCGCCGCTGTCACCAGCTCTGCCGCTGCCTGCACTTTACCCCCCCCCCCCCATCTAGGGGGATGCTGAATTAAAGTGAACCACACGGACTTCCCATTTTTCCCATCGTTTATTCATTTTTTTTTTTTACTCCTCCTTTCTGCTAAGCGCTTTATGAGTTCAAACTCTTTGCCGCAGTCTGAGGCATTGAAGAGTGCAGTGTGTTGTTTGTTTTTTCCAGACTGTAATGAACTTGACGGGGAAGCGATGGCAGTTGGTCTCGTGGAGCCGGGAGTTTGGCTTTCCTCCCGTTCGCTGCTGCTTCCCTTCCCTCAGACCGTCAGGGCCCGTCTCCATTTTCCCACCGCAAATAAGTCTTCCAAAACAATGTGAAGTCATGTTTTTTTTTTTTCTTTTTTTTTTTTTTTTTTACACTCCCTGGAAAAATAGTAAACTCATTCACCTCGTTGCTCTTCTTCAGTTTCTTCTTCTCTTGTTTTGAACCCTGTCACCACCAGCCAGACTGCCGGTGTTGTCGGTTGTAAACACACGTCAGCCCAGGGCTCTCAGAAAACGGTAAGGGAATGCCCTTACTGTAGAACCCGCTTTCAGGATTCAAACAAAACAAGATTCTTGGTGTGCGCGTACATTATTTTTCCCTCTCTCTCTCACCACTGAGTTTCCCAGAAGACATGTCACAGTGTGCCGCCCTGCTCCCAGAATGGCTGACACTATGTCCCTTTGGGTTTGGAAAAAGGATGTGGATGGGAGATGCTCTTGCTTGCCGAAGTGGCGTTGACCTGTAGGGGGCAGTGTGCTCCTCTAGTCCGAGTAGAATCAGGGTCATTTGGCGCACTGCTGTGTGGATTCATTTGCATGAAAGGTCCCACAACACTTCTTTCAAAGTGTCAGCCTTAGAAAAAGCCAAGCTAACCGTCCCCTCGTCTTATTGGCTGAATAACACCATCAGTTTTGTGAAGTAATTAAAGCTCATCGCAGTTTCAGACACTTGCAGGTCAGTGGAAGGGGAGGTCAGTTTATGAACTTATTTGTAGTTGTTCCCGTCTGGATCGTCTTGTACTGGCAGGGCTGTTGTTGTGCATTTGTCACATAGTTGCTGATTACGTCAGCTTGTAGGTGGAAGTTGGATTGCTTTCAAAAAAAAAAAAAAAAAAGCAGTTGAGAGCCACAGATCTCCCAGCTCACTGTGTAGCTATGTCCTCCTCCCTGACTCCACTTCTGCATGAAAAGGGTGTGTTTGCAGACAGTTGCCTTGTTTGAATACCACAGTAGAATTGTTTGGAATGAGGCTTGAAATGTACAGCCAGAGAATTTTCTTTCTTTTTTCTTGATTTCTTTTTTTCTTTCAAAAAATAATTTCATGCCCAAATGTGGTTGCTGTGCACATGTCCAAATTCCCACCCTAATTTGGAATGTTCAAGCTATCCCCAACCGCAGCCGCGTTCATGCGCCAGACCCCCGTGCGGGAGGGTGTGTGGTCATCCGTGGTTCTCCTCTGAAGCAAGTGATGTCATCGCACTTCAGTTTTTTTTCCACATCGCAGACTACTGCTAAGCTCGCATGGAGTGAGTCAGAGACCAGACCAGGGTCAAATACGTATTTGTTTTGGATTCAAATAATTTTCTACGCTTTTACTGATCTTGTCTGGCGCATCGGAAACCAATGAATGAATTGCTCTCAAACCCCGCCTTCTGGTCATGTTGGCAGGCTCAGTTTCACAAGGCAAGATCAATAGAGCACAGAAAAGTATTTGAATCCACGTATTTGACCCAGGTCTGGTCAGAGCAAGATCTGTCATGTGCGGCTTTGATGCGCAGTCCGTTGGCGCCTCTGTCGTCCAGCAGGGGGGCGCTAGAGATCGATGAGAAGTGAACCCCTGACCCAGCCGAACCCTGCCATTCCCTGGTGGGCACAGTTGGTAATTGTGTGTGGCTCATGGGGAGCTACTGGCCCACGGTCAGCAGTGCCGACCCGGTCCGGGTTCGATCCGTACAGCACAGCACTACATGGTGGCTGAACTGATTGAGCAGCCCAGCAGCCGGGCCAGTGGGTTTCCAATATATCATCAGCTGAACTGTGGGAGTTTGAGTGAACTTTCCCGAGCTGTGAGATGGCAAATCCACGGGAGGCTCCGGCATGTTCCGGGAAACGGCTCAGGTGTGGTACTGATAGATGCTGTGAATGTGTGGACTTCTTGGAAAATATAATAAGTATTGTTGACAGCAAGTTTTTTTTTTTATTGTTGTTTTTTTTTAAATATATTGCAGTATTGGAAAACTGCAACAGTGTGTGTATTTCCCCAATATCATTTCAAGTGTTGAAATATCACATGAACATTTCATTTCAATATCTTGCAGTATATTCTGTCTCTGGTCAGGCGCATTTGTTTTGATCACTGGCTGCCCTTGGTGTGCATCTGTGCACCGCCCCATACTAGCATCTGCGGTACCCAGGAACATTGATCTCTCCGCATGTGGGGGTGGTGTGTGCATTAGTCATGCATCTGGGGTCTTTTTTGGAAAGGAAATACACACAAACCTCCCCTGTGGATTTGCACCGATAAAATCCCTGCTGTTGATTTTCCTGCGTCGTTATTGTAATCCGAAGTGCTTTGCTGCGCGTTAATATAGCCAGCCCTTTGGCGGAGTTGTCTCTTTTTGGATACTCTTCTCATGTCGGCCATTTTGTGGCCAGAACAGAATGAAAGGGATTCGCGGCTGGCTGGCTGCTTTCCCTCCGTTTGTTACCGGTCTCGTTTTTCACTCCTGAGTTGACTGAGCTTCTCTCATGTCTTCGGGTCTACGCTGTCCGCTGGATGTTCCCTCCTCCAAATGTTGTCGCTCCTTTTTTAACCCCCATCGTGGATATTCATCACAACCTTCTGGTCACTGCAACATGCGCTGTCAACAGAAGACCACAGACTAGCATGGTACTTACCTCTCTGCCAGTACAGAAGACCACAGACTAGCATGGTACTTACCTCTCTGTCAGTACAGTACAGACCACAGGCTAGCATGGTACTTACCTCTCTCAGAAGACTGGTACACCTCTCTGTCAGTACAGAAGACCACAGACTAGCATGGTACTTACCTCTCTGTCATACAGAAGACCACAGACTAGCATGGTACTTACCTCTCTGTCAGTACAGAAGACCACAGACTAGCATGGTACTTACCTCTCTGTCAGTACAGAAGACCACAGACTAGCATGGTACTTACCTCTCTGTCAGTACAGAAGACCACAGACTAGCATGGTACTTACCTCTCTGTCAATACAGAAGACCACAGACTAGCATGGTACTTGCCTCCAAATGTGAATTTCCATATTTTCAGTTTTTGGCGCATTTCCTCTCAAACTGCCCCCCCCCCCCCCCCACATCTTTTTTAACAGGCACTTTCTTTGCGGCAACCACCATTATCTAGTTTGGAAGAGCACTGACAAGTATGTACGCCCCTGATGTGATGTCACAGTTCATTAGCAGCTTGAGTAAATAGTCTGTGGGGCTCCTGATTGGCCAGCGGGGGCCAGTCCTGGTGAATGATGAGGCGTGTCCTTCCCTGATCACTGAATCTCCCTTGGCGACACCACGGACAATTATGGGCTGCCCAGCGTGGTCAGGATTCGATAACTGAACATTGGGCCCGTCCTCCCACTGCAACAGCGCCTTACCTGGATGAGTCACTCAGTAGCGCCCCCTCATCTTTTTGGTTTGAGTCACAGGGCAGTCCTGTCCTTTTTACAAACAAACAGAAGCAGCGGTGCATCCAGGATGATTGGGCTCAGGCGTAGTTCCGGCATTGTCACCACAGCGGGGCCGGTTGCTCTGTTTTTTTTTTCTAATAAGATTCCGATCACGGCAAGCGTTGGAAGCGCGTTTTCTTATACGTTAAATTGGATTTGTAAGAACGATCGATAACGTCCGTGAGATTGAGTCGGAAAGCTTTTTTACGTTCTCCTCAGCATGGCGGGTTTTAAACATCGGCGAGGCGCAGGGGCAGTCAATTTAAAAGTTTGAAAAACAGGTGGGAGTGCAAGCGTCCGTCCGTTTCCTGATGTTGTTTCACAGAGCCCGGGCACCAATAATAAGTAATTCCATTAAACAAGTAATTCGACGGAAACATTTTCAGAGTTATAAACGCGGTAATGGGGAAAATTCTTCACTGATAAAGAAGTACATGCTGTTGGTTGGGTTATCCCGGTAAGCTGTAATTAGCTATTTGTATTCATAAAGGTCACCCCGGTGTAATTCAGACTGAGCTGTTATTGTTGATTAATGATATGACTCGTCCACCTCCGCCCCGATCTGTTTGCCTCATTGTTCCACAGGCATAGGTTGCTGGTGAGCCATCAGTCCTTATTCAAGCACATGGCTTTTAAACATTTTTGTTCTGTGGTATTGGGGGGAAAAAAAAAGCTGTATCATCGTGCGTCAATCGTACAAACTGTTAGAATATCCAGTTTCACAATCTACGTGTTGTGAAAATGCTTTTTTTTTCCTTGTGAAAACACATATCTTCAGTTTAACTTCTGAAGGGAACAACAAAAGATTGTTGTGGGCAAACCAGATTACATAACATAGCAGCAAAAAAAAAAAAAAAAAGAATCTGCTGAATTAGGGTGCAAAGATTTGCTTTAAAATGAGTAATATTTGAATGTCCGGTGCCTTTTGTCAGTTGGTGCTCTCTCATGGCTAGCTTTGAGCCTTCCTTGTGCGTGTGGGAGGGACAGTCTGAGCTGAAGCCTTGTGATTGGCTCAACAGCTAAGCTTTGCGATTCTGTCGGTCAGCAGTATGCCTCTATATGATTGCATCATCCATTGTCCTCGTATATGACTCTGTCGAGGACGTCTTAGATTGCTTTACATTTCATATATTTCCCGTGAGGCAGACTGAAAGAGACCCGGGACCCTAGCTGGCCCTACTGACGAGAGTTCTTTCCGGTTCATGAGCCCTGCCTCGGCGAAGCTAATGGCGAAAATTCCAAAGAAGCAGGTTTCCGTCGGCGTGGCTGTCACAGAAACACCCGCAAAAAAAAAAAAAAAAAAAAAAAAAAAAAAAAATGAAGTCCTCTTAATGAAGTCTTCCGTCCTGTGACCCGTTTCGTCCCCCTGTGCACCGTGACCTCCTCCGAAATCCATCTGTGTCCTGCATGCCGTCATTTTCTCCCCAAAACCCCCCAACCCCCACCATCGCACTGTAAATCATTATTGTCCTAGATTTCTGTCTTACTTTAGTGGCTTTACCAGTGGAAAGGTGAAAGGTCACGGCAGTATTTATGAGCCCAAGGCGGTTCTGGACTTCAGGTTCCACAAATTTTTTTTTTCTGATCTCATCTTGCCCAGCTCAGCTCTGCGAAACGTAATATTTGTCAGATCTGTTAGTCTGCAGAGGTTTTTCTGTCAGTTTCCCTAGTGGGCAGTATGTCAAGTTCTCCCGGTTTTTTTTTTTGCACAGACAGGAAAGAGATGGGGCCTCCAGGTATCGAGCGCTATGCTAGCAAAAGCTGTAGTGTGGGGTTAAACTACTGTTACTAAACTCTCCTCAAATTTCTTGATTAAAATTGGATTTATTTCTATACCAGCCTGAAGCATCAATGCTTTGGCAGTCTTATTTTCCTCCTCTCCTCTTTTTGAACGCTAAAACATTTTTGTAAGTCTGTCAGTTCCTGCAGTTTCCCAAGCCATTGGTTTGGGAGGGTCAGCGTTGCTTGTACGGTCTCCGAAACACGCGGAGCCAGCCGCCACGTCGTCTTACCGTCACGGTTCACATTCCAGCCGTGGGCCCCTTCACTGGCTTCCACTTCTCTGAAACCTTTGTTGGTGGCAAACGAGGCAACGTTCATTTATCTGTTTATTAATATACATGCGCTGCATTGTTCAGTAGCGATCAGTTGTTGAACGAGCTCCCGTGTGTAATGTTCGACATGGAACTGGTTTTTCTGAGGCCTTGTTCTGTCAACTTAAAAATGTTGAATTTTTTTTTTGAACAAACCTTTTTTTTGAACAAAAGCACTTCTGGCATTTTGATTCTTTGCGGTTCCTCTCTTGGCTGTCAGGGCTGGAAAAACTCAATTGAACGTCTTGTCATTAGAGGCGAGAAGTTGGGAAAATCAGACCCTGGTTGAGAGGCACATGCTCCGTAAAACAAAATCCATATTACAGATGACTGACTGCTCCTCTCCAGAAATACATTTCTGCCAGAAGCAAAATTTCAAAACGGTGTGAAACCAGCCCTTCTTTTAAAGCAGTCCCAATGATCAGTACACAATAATAATGTGTTTGTTTTCCGTTTGTGTTATAGGATGATTTATTTAGTACATATATATATATATATATTGTTATTTCCGATCCTTTTGTAAATACATTCAGTCTTTCGTTTTCTAAATGGCTTTGCCCACGCTGGGCAAAAATCCTGGCTGATATTACCGTTACGATGCTTACATGATTTTAATTTGTTTTTTATCACAGTTGTATTGTTTGTGTGTGTGTGTGTGTGTCTGTGTGTGCGTGTTTACAGTGCTCCTAATGTTATTTATAACCAGGTCCGCGAAATGAATTGGCCATCAGGGACAGTGAGGATTTATTGAATTGAATTGAACTTTTGTGGCGCATGATTGGTGGGTGTAATAATGGGGAAGAGGAAATGAGTCTCGGCGAGTGTTTGTAATGTTATAACGACAGAGGCACACTACCCTGCAGTAAAACAAACAGCAGTGCCTTACCGTAAAATATGGAACGAGCTCGAGAGTAATTGAATTTCATTTTTTGTTCCAGCTGCAAATTATTGTTTTTGTTACAGTTAGCTGGTTATTACCAATGCAGTTGTATGACTAGCTTTTATATGCGTTTTTTCTGTTTGGGTTTTTTATGAAATTGTATATTTTCAATTGCATCTTTTGTTGGATTAGATTTTTAATAATTATTATAATATTGATAATGCCTGTTGAAGAAGCAGATTGACAGTGAAGAGCATCTTGACATCAGTCTTCATGCCAGATCCGATGTTGTAAAGGTGAAAGTGTTGAGAGACTTTGTCGTAAAAATATTATGTCATCCTATGTTGTCCTTTGAAGGTAGCTTGTGGAGCCTGACAGCCATATTAAACCTGTTATTCACTTTCATGAGTGCACAGATGTGACTTTTCACGACGGAAGACCAGACGACCGATTTATGTCAGTGGCTTGTAAACTCCTTGAGGACCGGAAACATATTGTGATGATTAAGGTTTTTTTTTTTTTTATTTGTTTGTCTCGATGAGATCCTTTCATGATCGCGCTCCTTTGTGAGTTCGTCTTGCGCTGCTCATTTAAACACGAGTCTGACCGACAACTGTCCCCGTGTTCCCACAATGCATTGTTTCCTGTCTGAGATCAGCGGCAGACAAAACTCTAAACGGTTCCTGCCATGCAGAGTCCCCTTTCATGTCCAAGAGCATGACAACCTGGGTGGTATAAAGCTAGCTTTTCCCCTCTGGTCAGCCAAGAGACCACAGCCACCAGAATGCTGGCTAGTCTTTAGTGTGTTCCCATGCACACTGTATTGGACTAATCCCACTTTTAACCCGCTGTTGTGGAGAGTACGGAGATCAGAGTAATGCACTCTTTTCCCATGTAAGATCATTGCTTTTTTTTAGACACCTTTGAGCATATACGATGGTTTGCAGTGTGCTCGAGGGAATGTCCGTGAGTCCGATCGTTCTGCAGCTCTCCACGGCTCAAATACGGAGGATTAAAAGATTGTTCCACTCTCACTTTGGAGACTTCATGTTTACCTCAAATGAAAAAAAAACTTTTCTTAAGGGGCCATTATCAGGGTCGTGAAGGAGGGATGAGTTTGAGGGACATTGTGTGTAGCTGCGAGAATTCAGACTGGCCAGCACCTGATTGGCTGCAGTGTTAGCTAGTCGGAGGGAGGGTCAGAGCTGGCAAGACCTCATCATAGAAGGCAGACTTCTCCGGCCAATCAGACAACACGACAGTGACCGCACAGCTTATCCAATGGAGAATTGGAGGAGCTTTTTTTTTTTACAGTATTTCATATTCCAAATAGGGAGTTAAAAAAAAAATGGATGTAAAAATTGGTTGCAAGAAAAATCTCCCAAGAAATGATAAAGCTAGTTAACCGTTTGACCTTTGTGTAGTTTTCGGATTCTGGTTCGGTCTGGCCGAACGGGGTGTGCAAGTGCTGGGGTAGTACAGTGGGTCTTTTTGCAGCTCTGTGATTGGCTGATTGGCTCTGTGAGTCCGCTGGTATTTGTCGCGGCGTTCGTACATCACATTACGTTACATTACAGGCGTTTGGCAGACGCTCTCATCCAGAGCGACGTACAACAAAGTGTATAACCGTAACCAGGAACGAAGTGTGTCGAAAACCCTAGAGAGAAGTAGCGCATTGTTTTCACACTCCAGCGAACATGTCACACTAATGCCACCGAGTCATCGGCATCGTTCACACTGCACAGTCACTGGCTCAGAAACAGGCCGCAGACAAGCCTGCTCCAAGGCGAAACGAAAGCCTGCTTTCTGACAGGACGTCCCATTTCAAGGAACAATTCACCCAAAAATGTCAAGCAGAATCATCTGTACTGTTCTTTACGTGATTATACAAATGCCCGGAGCACAACAAATTTGATAACTCGCTTCGTTAGGTCATAGTATTTAGACAAATTACTCCTGGGGGGGAACTCTGATCCTATTTAATACAGTAAAGTACATGTGCAGTGACATTCATTATCAGGGTTACTTGCCGTTCTGTTTACGATTTCAGAATCTGTACGAATGCGGGCGCTGGTGCTGTGTCAGTGGAGCAGTTGGGCATGTCAGCATGATGTGTTTGTCTTTTAAACTTTATCCTGAATGACATTATACACAGCCATGTTCGTGGTTCCCTCTCGAGCTTCCGTAGTTCATCACAAAATCAGTGAAATGCTAGTAAAACAACGGCGGATGGGAATTGTGTTCGTGTCAAATTGGAAAGGGTACATTTTCACAACTTAGGAAAGCAGTGTTTGTACAGGTTAATAAACGTAACAATACAACCGATGGAAATAAGCGTGGACGGTTTTGCCTTTAATCCGGGAGGTAGTTTGCCTTGGACCAGCTACCTCCTGATGGAGAAGCAGGCAGGCTTGTGTGCAACAGTCTGTGTGGACAGCAGTCGGGTTGGAGGAGTCACTCATGCCAGTCCTGTTTGTAGGAGCCCACTGGCTGCGGAAGAATGAGATTAGTTCTCCCCCAATCCTCCGCAAATGAACCTTCGCTCGCTGTGCTGGAGGAAACCTGATTGCAACAAGCCAACCAGAAATGTAATTTCCGGACGAGTTTGGGCGGGAGCGGGGGCCCTCCTCCTCCCCCAACCCCCCCCCCCCCCCCCGATCTTTAGAACCGGCTTCTGAACCGAAGTCCGCGTCCTCATGCCACTGGCAAGACGAGGCCAGGGGCTTGCATGTCAAACAGGGCGCACGGATGACGTAACTGAATCCACGCGGGGGGTGGTGCAGGCTGGGAAATACATTGGACCCCTCAGCCCCCCCCAAGCCCCCCCCATTCCCCCCCCCCCCCCCCCCCCAAAAGCCTTCCCTAAAGTTATGCACCGTCACTGTCATTGATGTCTGTAAAGAGCTGTCTAGAGGCAAGCAGTGATTGACACATTCCATTTTGCGCATCCGTGTGGGGGAAGAGTCTGAATGCAAGAGTGGCGAGAGCTTCCTGTAATCGTGACAGGTGATCAGAGCGCCCCCCCGACCCCCCCGCCACCCCCCACCAACCCCTGAATCCTCCCGCCACGTCAAGACGTCAATTTAGGTGAGAGACTGACAGAGGAGGAGCCCGGGGGCAGGTTGGGGGTTTGGGAGGGGGGTGGTGTGGGGTGTAGGAAAGGGACTAACTGAACCATGAACTCCTTACATCCCCAATCTGAATGATAATGAAGGGAGGTGTTTGGCCTCTGCGGCCTTGTGTGTGGGGGGGGGCAGCCTGGTTACACAGAAGCAGAATTTGAGTGTGCGATGCCCGCCATGCCACCCTGTGAACCCCACCGGGCGCGGTGGTGAAGGGGCACTGCTGACGCACGCCGGTCTCATTTCAGGAAAGGGAATAAAACATTTCACGTGAGACGGAGTGAATAAATCTGCATGTCTGAGGAGAGGCGGGTTGTTAGGCGATCTCAGGGCCTCCTCCTGTTTTGGGTTTTCCTGCCGCAGAGATTTCGTCCCGCTGGGGTCGCTCACCCTTTCAGAAATACGTGCGCAAGAAACCCTCTTTTTTTGAGGAGAGACTGTTGCTGTTTGGAGAGAGAGAAAAAAAAATATCAATAAAGCTTTGCTCTTCTGCCCCAGGAATGCACGCCTTTTTTAACACCGTTCTCTTCTGGCGACTCGAGGGTGGCACCGTTGAGCAACAGCCACTGTTTGTTGAATTTGAGCTGCTGGCAGTTGTGTATTTTTTTGGTGAAGGCTCCCCCTCCCCTCCCCTCCCCTCCCCTCTGGGCTACCTGTAGCAGGCTATTAGCATCACTCTCTCTGACGTGCGGCAGAAACCGTATTTATGAGGAAAATAGACTTTTTCACGGACGGCCGAGCACCAGCGCCCGCGAACAACAAGGTCTCCGATTTCGGAGCGACCGAAAAAACGATAATCTACCGCGGCGCAGTCGCTGTCCCCGCGCCGCATGACGTAGGCCGAGCTTCCTGGAAGCGATCATTTGAATTGCGTTTAAAATGACTACCCCCCAACCCCCACCACCCCCCGCCCTCCTGCCCTCCCATGGGTGGGGGCGAGGGCGAGGGCCTGTGCTCCGCTTTTTCGGGTGCCTGTCTCGTCTCTGTGCCGGGACACGGATCGTGACGGTCGTTTTTTTTTAAGCTTTCCCAGCAGCCCCGAGCTCGGACGCGTCCCGACTGCCGCCTCGCTTTCCGTGTTCTCCTCCAGGCGTTCCCGGCGTTCTCCGGAAGCGTTCCGTCTCGCGGACGTCCACCGGAACGAACCGCCCTGGCGTACGCATCAGCGGATCCGGGATGTTTTGGGGGGGGGGGGGGGTGACGTCATCGGCACGGGGGGCCTTCTCTGACGGAAGCCAGGGGGATGCGGTGCTTCTGTCCCTCCCCCAAAGCGTTACCCGCTGCTTTTTGGGTGTTGACGCTAGGCTTGGCATGTCCGCGCGTTCACAAACAAATTTTCCTCGATGTTCGTGCTAA
>CM045900.1:4985000-4992500 GCA_025169545.1 Anguilla japonica
AGGGGACGCAGAGAGAGAGAGAGAGAGAGAGGATAGAGGTGAGAGAGGAGAGAGAGAGAGAGCTGGAGATGTTTACCCTACCTGCCTTTTAAAAAAAAAAAAAAAAAAAAAAAAAAATTTTCCCCTCTTTTTTCGTAGAAGGACATTTCATGCGACGCACCGTCTCCCCTGTCTGATGCAGCCATGCATCACTTTAATGAATCGGAGGGGATCGTTTTTCAGGATGCCGTGAGATTTTATCTGTCAGGCACGGAGAGAGAGAGAGAGAGAGAGAGAGGGGGAAAAGGCTCTCTGTTTTCCTCGTGTGTCGGTCTTATTACTGTATGAACCGACACGCCAAACCCGTGTGCGTTACGTGTCCCAGGCTGCGAGCTGCAGCTGGGGGAGCATGCTTCGCTGCGTTAGCCCCGTGCAGCATGGGAATCTTCCCTCAGGAGCGCCAGAACCAGCCCGACGTGCGAAACGTGCTCAGTGCCGTCGAAGGTCAGAACGGAACGGAAGATCCATCGGGGTAACTGCGCCTGAACATATTGCCGACGCGGATTCGCGATTCCTCTTACAAAGAGAAGCGCTCCAAACCGCAGATGAATCGCGACGGATTTTATGGGTTCTGCGATAGCTTCGGCGATGTGCTGAAGTGATAGTAACGGCGTTTGACATTTCTGTGCTTTGCCGGCTGAATGGGCTTCTCTCAGTGTGAGACCGCAGCTGCAGAAATTCCCCTCGCGCCGCCCAAAAACGCCTTCCTATTGTAAGCACGCATATTTATAAAAGCCACAGGTCGCTCCTTTTAAGAGTTATTATTTATTATAATGCCCTGAAGGCTGGACCATTCAGTTCCGTGAATTGCTTACGTGTTTGGACATGTGCAATAAGGCCTGTCTGTAATTTTGAGGAATTTCGAGTGGTCCCCCCCCCCCCATATCCCAGCACCCCCTCTTGTCTTTACACTCTGGGGTGCTGGTGTGGCTGGACTCCAAGGTTATAAAATCCGATCCCGAGTCGCGTTTTTTTGAAGAATGGAGCGAAACTGGCGGTTTTTCGGGCCTCTCCAGTCTGCTCTCCCCCCTCCTGAAGTGTGATGTTCTTCAGCCGCCCCTGAGTGCGCGGAGCCAATACAATACAATAAGCTCTTATGTAGCACTCTTCAGGACTACAACGAATGGCCTTTTAATCATGGCAGCGCCCCCCCCCCCCCCCCCTATATACCGGGAGGCGACAGCATGTTGGGGGTAACTGGGGGGGGCCCGTACGGCGTAGGAGAGGCAGCTAATTGAATCGCTTCTTGTCCGCGGATGCCAGGGTGCTGCATTAGCGAGTGGATGTGGCTTCTTGATGCACCGCTGACATTGGCAGAGGCCTCCTCTCCTCCCCAAATCCCCCCCGTCCACCCCGTCCACCCCCACACTCCCAGTTTGTCCACCATTACCCCCCCCCTTCTTACCAATAACCGGTCATTGGTGCGCCAGGAGGCCTGGTCCCCCAGGGTAGTTTATCGCCCGCTCACTCCCAGCGTATGAGACCGCCAGGGCTGCCCCTCGGCCGGCCCACGCAGTGATGCGGGAGAAAAGAGGCGGAGACTAAACGCGTTCTCTCCTCGGCAACTCGCTTATAAAAGCCCATAGCGACAGGCGCGGCTGGGTTTCCTCTCTGGGTGCTGAGCTAATCTGTTAAAAAAAAAACTAAATAAAAATCTGCGCCCCTTCCCGGGCCAAAGTGGCAGTTGAGAGAGGCTCGGGGTGCCTGTCGCCCTCACGGGCGGGCGTGGGGTTCAGCGGACCGGGTGCGCATCGTTCGCGAGAAGTTTGAGACGAAGACGATGGCAGAGGGGGTTGGAAGGGAAGCCTTCGCCACATGCGTTTCGGACCGAGGCCGTGAAACCGGAATGCCCCCCCCCCCCCCCCCCTCCCCGGGCGGCCATGTTGGCACTCACGCGCGCGAGTGATAAATTTTCCCCAGCGACGGCGTAAAATAAAAAATTTGTTAACGGGCAGTTGGTGGCGGGACGTTGGCGGGTTGGGGAATGGCGTGGAGTTTTGAGTGGTCCCCGGAAGTTTGGAGCCAGGACCTTGATCTTTCAATATTCAAGGTTTTTTTTTTTTTTTTTTTCTTCTTCTTCTTTCCCCCAGATTGGACGATTACATTTTATTGAAAATACGTATGTGGGCGGGGCGGGGGTGGAGAGGACGTTATATTTAAAAGAAAAAAAAAAACCTTGGAAGTATGGATGTGGAAGATGAATGTGTGTAATAATGGAGCTTTAATGGGAGATAATGGAGGTCCAGTGCTGTGTGGGGAGAGAGGTTCATCCTCCAGAGGCTCCTGCTGGAATCGCTGCAGAAGCAGGGCCAGCGGGCAGGGGGAGCGCCTCGCAGGAAGCATCGACGCTCACCTGATCCCCCCCCCCCCCCCCCCCGATTAGACGGGCGTAGACCGTGATGCTCGCTTTTAAACATCACGCTCAGTGGGGGAAACGGGCGTCCGCGGGGGGGGGGGGGGTGTGTGAGGGGAAAGGGTGAAAATTCAGGGCCCGTATTTGTACAAAAGCATCTGGGCAGTGAGTGCTGATCTGGGATCAGTTCTCATACTGGATAAGGTGAGGATGTGGACTGGGGAACCTGATCTCAGATTCCTGCTTTGAGATGCTTTGTCATTACAGGCCTGGCCGTTTGAAAAGCATCTCCTCACCTTTCAAATCAAACAGGTGGTGTGTGTGTGTGTGTGTGTGTGTGTGTGTGTGTGTTCTGTGTTGTCCTGAACCTGCTGTGAACTCGGCTCCAGCTCTAAATGGGCTTCTGTTTAGTCCAGGCTTTCTCTCTTCTTGTTTGTCTGCTTTCCTGGCTACTTTATTTTTTAAAAAATTTAAATCTATATATTTTTTTGTATCACATTTTTATTTGTCTTTGACAGAGGTCTGTTGCTTCTAACATTGGCACTCTTTCAGTGCGGCAATCAAAAGCGAAATTTCTGAAATACACATTGTGGAGGAGCTGCTTATTTCTGCTTGGGCGTTTATCTTCTCCTGACACCTGTGGCCGTGCGTGCAAAACCTTTTCATCGCAGAGAAATTTCGTTTAGAAAAATCCACAGAAGGTGATACGCAGTTCACACACATCTCAAGGAAACCGATGTGACACTCGGTGATAAAAAGAGGTAGTTTATTTTTTTGGTGTGTGTGTGTGTGTGTGTGTGAGCGTTCGAGAGTGAGGGAGAGAGAGAGAGAGAGAGAGAGAGAGAGGTCAGGTCAGGTCAGCCGTCATTTAAAATGTTAACTTGACTAGAACTTTTACAGCCTGGCTTAAATTAAAGTAAATGCCCTGCTTTACGTTGTTGCGGGTTGCTTCGGGTTAATAATTATAACAGTGTCGGGTGTGGGGGGGGGGGGGGGGGTTGAGGGGGGGGGGGGGGGGGTGGGGGTAAAGGCCTGGGGCCTGTTCTGTGTCCCAGCGAGCGAGGCAGAGCTCTCTCTAGTGCCCTGTTGCCTCCCAAACGCAGCGTTATCCTGCACTTAAAAATAAAAATGCATTCCGAGCTCGAGCCGAGGTTCACTGAAAAGGCGGCAGAAAGCTGTGAAGGATGACAGCCCATTTAGGAGAGAGGGGGATGAAAACGAACAAATAAAATTAGAACAGAGAGTTTAAGGCGCCTCTGTGCTAATCTGCTTAATCCACTTTGCTGGACTCATTTGGGCTGATTCTTTCTAGAGGCTGCCGAACCGTGGACTGGAGCTGCTCCCATGAAACTGTGTGTGTGTGTGTGTGTGTGTGTGTGTGTGTGTGTTTGGCTGTGTGCGTGTGTTTATCTGTGTGTGTGTGTGTGTGTGTTTGGATCTGTGTGTGTGTGTGTGTGTCTGTGTGTGTGTTTGGCTGTGTGTGTGTGTGTGTTGGTGTGTGTGTGTGTCTGTGTCTGTGTATCTGTGTATGTGTGTGTGTGCGTGTGTGCATTTGTGTGTTTCAGAACTGAAACTAATGGATTTGTTTGGCTGTGTGTGTGTGTTTGGCTGTGTGTGCGTGTGTGTGTTGGCTGTGTGTGTGTGTGTGTGTGTTCAGCACTGATAATGGATTTGTGTGTGTGTGTGCGCGTGTGTGCATGTGTGTGTGTGTGTGTTTCAGCACTGAAACTAATGGATTTGTGTGTGTGTGCTGTGTGTGTGTGTGTGTTGGCTGTGCGCGTGTGTGTTTGTGTGTGTTTCTGAAAACTAATGGATTTGTTTGGCTGTGTGTGTGCGTGTGCGTGTGTGTGTGTTTGGCTGTGTGTGCGCGTGCGTGTGTGTTTGGCTGTGTGTGTGTTTGTGTGTTTCAGCACTGAAACTAATGGATTTGTTTGGCTGTGCTCTTGTGCCGTCCTGAAGGGACCGCGGCGCTCCTCTCAGATTGGCCGAAGCTTTGGCTCTTCTTCACCGCTTCTCAACCGTAAAATTTTTTGAATAACAAACAGAATGCGGCTAATCTGCAGTCAGTGCCTCAAACTCAAAGGGAAGCATTAGGAAATCCATCACGTGCGTGAAAGTAGCTTTATTCCACTCAAACGCCGATATTCAAAACTTTCAAAAAGTTCATGTGCGAGCGTCAGATGCTGAAGATAATGCCGCATAGCAAAGTGGAAAATTGAGACCTATTTAGACACGTACGAGAGGAACTTTCCCATTCCAATCACCGCTTTAACTTGGATCTATGATTAAACGCTGGCTTTAGCTTTTAGATTCGCCAGTCAATGAGTTAATTTGACGTAACCACTCCGAAACAGAGTGGCGAACTGTGTCTTTGGAGAAGACGCACTCACATTATTTTTATTTCCGTGTTAAAGTTGATTGTCTCCAGGCGGTGGTGGTGGGATGGTCGGTGGTGGGTGGTGGTAGGGTGAGTGGTGTATGAACTGGTTTCCTCTGTGGTTTATGCCCCAGACGGAGGAGATCTTGCATGGGGAGCTGGAGAAGAAGCACTCACATTATTTTTATTCCTGTATTAAAGGCAGAAGTAGATGGTCTCCTGACAGTGGTGGGTGGGGGTGGATGTTGGTGGGTGGGCGGTGGTTGAGTGGTGGTGGGGAGGATGGCATATGACCGGGTCCCTCTCTGGTTTCTGCCCCAGGTGGAGGAGATCTTGCATGGGGAGCTGGAGAAGAAGCACTCACATTATTTTTATTCCTGTATTAAGGGCAGAAGTAGATGGTCTCCTGGCAGTGGTGGGTGGTAGTGGGTGATGGTGAGGTGGTGGGTGGTGGTGGGGAGGATGGCGTATGACCGGGTCCCTCTCTGGTTCTCCCCCAGGCGGAGGAGATCTTGCGTCGGGAGCTGGAGAGGAAGGAGACCCCCTCCCTGTACTGCCTGCTGGGGGACGTCCTGCGGGACGGGCAGTACTACGACCGGGCGTGGGAGCTGTCGGGCCACCGGAGCGCCCGGGCCCAGCGCTCCAAGGCCCTGCTGCACCTGCGCAGCAAGGAGTTCCAGCAGTGCGTGGACTGCTTCGAGCGCTCGCTGCGCATCAACGCCATGCAGGTACGCCCACCTGCGCCCGCCTATACCCGCCTGCACCTAACACCATGCAGGTATACTCACCTACACCCGCCTATACCCACCTACGCCCAACACCATGCAGGTATGCCCACCTGCACCCGCCTATACCCGCCTGCACATAACACCATGCAGGTACGCCCACCTACACCCACCTATACCCGCCTGCACCTAACACCATGCAGGTATACTCACCTACACCCGCCTATACCCGCCTATACCCACCTACGCCCAACACCATGCAGGTATGCCCACCTGTACCCGCCTGCACCTAACACCATGCAGGTATGCCCACCTACACCCAACGCCATGCAGGTATGCCCAACTACGCCCGCCTATACCCACCTGCACCCAACGCCATGCAGGTATGCCCACCTACGCCCGCCTATACGCACCTGCACCTAACACCATGTAGGTATACTCACCTACACCCGCTTATACCCACCTACGCCCAACACCATGCAGGTATGCCTACCTGTACCCAATGCCATGCAAGTATGCCTACCTGCTCCCAACACTATGTAGGTATACCTGCCTTCACCCAACACCATGCAGGTATACCTGTCTATACCTAATACTATGCCCATGTGCCGGCCTACACCCAACACCATGCAGGTATGCCCGCCTGCACCCAACACCATGGAGGTATACTCGCTGACATGAGTTAGGAGGAGGTGCTTGGGAAATTCAAAACACACCTCCTCACCATCTATGCTTGACTGTTGCTTGTACAAAACCCCATGTGCGACTAACATGGAGCAGTATTATGTTGTGTGTGTGTGTGTGTGTGTGTGCGCGCGCTAGTTTTCATTACAGCCGATTACCCTGGCTTAGTTTTTCAAATGGCTGTATATACCACCAGTGCTGGATCACTTAATATTTTCACCAAGGGGACGTGTGTAGTCTGCAGCTATTGCTCATAACCTTGTGCAAAATGTCTGATCAAATAAATGCAAGGGCTGATTAAATCATTAAGAGCAAGAGCTGGCGCAAAATCCCTAAATGACTTGATCCCCGTTTGCACCTCAGCAAAAAGACCCCCTTTCCCAAATTTCGATGCAACGTGTCACCTCTGTGTGTGGCTCTGGGGGCACCGGACTGGGGTAGAGGGGTTATTCCGAGGGGTCAAGCGCTTGATTTGTGTTTCGGGCTTCTGTTTTTCTAAAGGGGGGGGGGGGGGGGGGGGGCAGGCAGTTTGGGGGTTTTACTTTCGTGTAAACGGTGGGCCCTGACTTGCGCGCCTCAGCCTGGGCCCTTCGCCGTAAAGCTTTCGCTGGGCCCGCCGTCCGCCCGTAAATCTTTTTGGCGGGAAACGGCGGAACGGCGGTCCCGGCCCCTGCCAGTTTGAGGGCTCCCCGCCCTCCCCTGATTACTTTAGCTGTTTTCGCAGAGTCGCGAGGGAGGGGCCCTTAATTGCTGGCCGTCTCGGGTTCTGTTGCCGGGCAGAAGAGCCCCCCGCGCCGCGCGCGCGCCGCGCGGCATTACGTAAGCGCCGTGCGGCCGCCCCCCGCCCCGCCGAGCCCCTTTCACACCCCCGTCCTGTCAGCCTGGGCTCGAAGGGCCTCTCTGGTGGAGCGGCTGTGTGTGTAACCCTGTCGCCCTCTGCGCTGGAAGACTTGAGCAAAGACTGTTAGCACGCGACTACCACGCGGCTAATGCGACTGTTAGCACGCGGCTAACGCGACTGTTAGCATGCGGCTAACGCGACTGTTAGCACGCGGCTAACGCGACTGTTAGCACGCGACTACCACATGGCTAACGCGACTATTAGCACGCGACTACTACTCGGCTAAAGCTACTGTTAGCACGCGGCTAATGCGACTGTTAGCACGCGACTACCACATGGCTAACGCGACTATTAGCACGCGACTACTACTCGGCTAAAGCTACTGTTAGCACGCGGCTAATGCGACTGTTAGCACGCGACTACCACTCGGCTAACGCGACTGTTAGCACGTGACTACCACGTGGCTAATGCGACTGTTAGC
>CM045900.1:4997500-5002500 GCA_025169545.1 Anguilla japonica
ACTCTACATCCTCTCCATCACATTGGCGGTTTGTTCCCATAATTGGGGTTTGAGAACAGCGTTCTTAGCCCTGTCAGTCGTGGGGGGGGGGGGGGGGTGGCGGGGGTGTGCAGTTTTTTTAGTCTGAAACTTACTCGGCTCTGAGTTTCGTATTAAAGGGTGGAACTACACGGGTCAGGATGACTGAAAATAATGGGCTTAATGCTGGACTCCCACACAATGCGCTTTTCCCCAAGGAGGCTATTTTTGAGGCTGACACTGAGATCCCCGAAACGGTTTTGTGGAAAAAAAAAAAGAAATTCCATAGCTGAGGAATGTGAGTTTCGCCTCCCCCTATTTTTTTTTAAACTATGAATGACACCATATTCTTGGATTGCTGTTTACATTACTTTCATTTTTTTTTTGGGGGGGGGGGGGGGGTGTATTAAGAGGGGGTTTCGTCATTCCTCCCTAAGTTTTCGTTTTATCTAATTTTAGCCGCGTCTGGCCTTGTTTTTGAGTATTCTGTGCGGTTTTCTTGCCCTTCCTGATTGACCCTTCCCTTGCTTTTTTCATCGTTTACTTCACATTTCCCAGACTCCTTTCTGTAACCTTCTGGGGGGGAAAAAGACAGCTTCCTAGTGCAAGTCCCCCACAATGCACTGCTTCACTTCACATTTCCCAGCTTTCTGTAACCTTCTGAAACTGATCTGGTGGAAAAAATCAGCTTTCTAGTGCAAGTCCCCCATAATGCACTGCTTCCTGGAGACGGCTAGTGCAGTGGAGAAGGCCCTGACTCTGGAATTCCTCCTATCCTGGGCTGTATGCGTGATGTGCCCTCTGGTTTCCCACAACCCCCTGGGGCTTCATGAGAATTCAAAAGCCCCCTCGGAGAACACAAGGCAATATACGGCCAATTTCTCTACCCTTGGGTCCAAAAATATATAAATAGAAATAAGGCGCATTCTAAATGGCTGAAATTATCCCTCTTCAGTCCGGTATCAACCTCTGACCCGTTTCCAATCTTATCCCCCTGGGCGGATGTTAATTTTCTTCCCAATTTCACGCTATAACTGGATCCAGGAGGACTGTCATCGAAAGATCCATTCAGTTTCCCTAAGATGTCACTCGCCGCCGTGAAAACCTTCGCATCTCCAGCGCCGCTATTTATAGGTTTTTTTAATTTGCTTTCCTTTTCATCGTCGTGCGGATCGGTCGGAAGAATCGGGGCCACGTCCCCCCGAGCCGAAATTACCTGGAGCCGATTTGGCACCCGGCGTGAACAGAGTTGTCAGTCGATATTAAAGCGTTCGGGGGCGACAGAGTGGCAACGCAAACCCCCCACCGGCTACCCGGCTAGCGTACGTGACAAATCGGATCAGCCCCCCTTTACGAAAGCTAGCAGCGGGAATAAAAATAAAATGGAAATGTAAGAGGAAAAAAAAGGAAATGAAAAAATCTGAAGGCTCTGAACATGGCTTTGTTAACTGTGCATTTGAGGATATTTGGCACCTAGGGTTTGCTTCAGTCTTAATAGATGCGATTTTATGAGGTGGTGAGGAAAGAGGACGTTCTGGTGCGGAGTGCGGACCACACACAGTCAAAGGGCCGAAGGGGGGGGGGCAGCTGGCCATACACATGAACTACTCAGAATGGAATCCTCTCTCCTGACTGAGGATTCTCAGCTGCACCTGTGACCTGGCTGTAGTTACAAAGCCCCCATACACCCCCCCGCCCCCTCCTTTTGGACAGCAGAGTCTTCTGTTTAAAAAAAAAAAAACAGAAAAAAAAAACCCGCGCCTCTGTAAAAGCTGGCCGGTTTCGGCATCGCCCGAACGGCCGTGTTGCTGGCCGTGGGTGTGTCGGGTTGTCCAGGTGCTGAATGTCAGGAGGCCCTGCTTCTTCTCTCCTGGCTCTCCTGCGGCAGGTCTCAGAGGCTCCTCAAAGGTCGCAGGTGACAGGTCGTTTTTTTATTCGGTGAAAAATCCCAGGACCCCTATAGCCGAGAGTGGGAGAAGTTGGGGGGGGAGGGGGGGGGGGGGGGAGTGGGAAAAAGGTAGGTTTCCAAGGAAGGAAGTCTGCTGTTTTTTTAATAGTTTTTTTTTTTTTTTAACCTCAGAGACAGCAAGCTAAGACAAACTGGAGGAGTCACCCACCCCCCCCCCCCCCCCCTTACCTTTGTCATGTGGGAGTAGACCTCCCAGAAGAACACCCCTTTCTGTTATTGGAAGCTCTTTGGTATTCAGGTCTGCAGTCCACTTTTCTCTCTCTCTCTCTCTCAGCTCTGTGCAGTTGGGCCTCTGTGAGCACTCTACTGCTCACAAATGACCTTATCTATCTCTCTCTCTCCCTCTCTCTCTCCCTCTCTCCCTCTCTCTCTCCCTCTCCCTCTCTCTCCCCCCCCCCCCTCTCTTTTTCTTAAAAACTGGCGGAAAGTCACCTACACACTTAAAGAAGTTATGACATCATCCCGCAGCCGCCTCTTAAGCTCGCTTCTCGCTGAAATGAGAATTCGTTAGCCAAAGACCGGGGACATTGAGGAATTTCTTTTGTCAGGTTTTCAGGGCTAAAGGTGCTCGTTAAAAACGGTCATTTACCCACCTTGCCCGCTGCAGACATGGATTCATTAAGCCTGTGTTCTCTCTGTTCTTTTTAGATTTTCTCAGCACTGTTTTAGAACAGATTCTTTATTTTTTTTAAGGAATAATAACTATGTGCTCGGTTGTTATTAACCAGGACAGTCTGTTCTTTTATGAACAGCAGCAGTTCCATTCCAGTCCCTGTGATTCTGTAAGGTTTCAGTAAGTTTCCCTTCTGGGGTGATTTACTCAGTGTCTGCCATCCAGGTACGCAGGTGACTGAGTGTTAGTGGGGGTGTGGAGGGGAGGAGGTGACTGTGAGTGTTGTGAGGGGAGGAGGTGAGCTCCACAGTCTGTGAGTGTTAGTGGGGCTGTGGCGGGGAGGAGGTGAGGAGGTGACTGTGAGTGTTAGTGGGGGTGTGGAGGGGAGGAGGTGACTGTGAGTGTTGTGCAGGGGAGGAGGTGAGCTCCACAGTCTGTGAGTGTTAGTGGGGCTGTGGAGGGGAGGAGGTGCGCTCCACAGACTGTGAGTGTTAGTGGGGGTGTGGAGGGGAGGAGGTGCGCTCCACAGACTGTGAGTGTTAGTGGGGCTGTGGAGGGGAGGAGGTGCGCTCCACAGACTGTAAGTGTTAGTGGGGCTGTGGAGGGGAGGAGGTGCGCTCCACAGACTGTGAGTGTTAGTGGGGCTGTGGAGGGTAGGAGGTGAGGAGGTGACTGTGAGTGTTAGTGGGGCTGTGGAGGGGAGGAGGTGCGCTCCTCTCTCCCCCTATAGACCTCCTCTCTCTCCCCCTGCAGCTGAATCAGGTGCAGCTGTGCCCAGAGAATTCCCCCCCTAACAGCCGAAAAGCCCAGGACAGGGCCGCCCGCAGGCACCTGCACCTCCGGCAGCTTGGCCTAATGAGCTGCGCACTATTTACACCCCGGCTTCAAAGGGACCGGCCCCCCGCTGCCTTCTGGGAACCAGGCCCCCCCACGGACGGACACACGCACGCGCACACATTCTCACACACACACACGCACACACACACACGCGCACACATTCTCACACACACACACGCACACACACGCACACACACACTCACACGCACACACATTCTCACACCCACCCATTCTCATACACACACACGCACACATTCTCACACACACACACGCACACACACACACACACATTCTCACACACACACACACACACACACACACACACATGGTCAAACACTTACACACAGGCACATACAGACACACACACCCATTCACCCACCCATTCTCTCACACATTTTCGCACACATTCTCTCTCATACACACACACACACACACACACACTCATGCGCACACACTCCACCCCCCCCCCCCCCCCCAGTGGCTCCTCCGTGCGCGAGCATTCCGAGCCGCCGCGCGTGATGACATCATACATAACATTCCGCCGGCCTGACAGGAAGGGGCTCGGCCACGCCGGGGTCTCTTCCTGGGTTTTAGTGCTGCGCCCGCAGAGCCCTCCGGGACGTCTCCCTGTGACATCATCTCCGCCTTCCCGGCCTTGCTTTATGGAACACACATGTGCCCGTCCCGGACCGTCCCGTCCCGTCCTGTCCCGTCCCACGTCTTGTTTTTCGGCTGCTGAGAAGAAAATTTAACGCCACCGACCGCCGTGTCTGTTGGAAGCTGTTGTTGCGTCTACCCCTTAAAAAAAAAAAAAAAAAAAGAAAAAAAACAAAGACACGAAAATGAGAAGAGAGCTTTGAAATCCTGCGCGGCTTTACTCAGAGCTGGGCCCAGCTGTTGACTGCGTTCTTTTAACTGCGCTGTGAGCCCTGTGCGACTTTGCGCAGCTATTCATTTGGTAATTGCACAGCATTCTAAACGAATGCAAAACAGTCATTTTGAGCGTTTAGCAGTCGCTGCCGCTCGCCCCCGCCCCTCAGCGAAGGAGAGAGAGGGGGCAGATGTTCCTGTGACAGCGGCGTGAAATCGAAACTCTGAAACTGAAAAACGCAACTTTTAACGGAAGCGTGTCCTCCTCTCCCTCTCCCGTCGAATGAGAGTCGGGGACTTGAGTCTAAATGGTGTCCAATGGAGTGTTGAGAGGCAGCGTTAGATCCAATCAGTGGGGGAGCGAGTTTTCAGCAGCAGCCAATGGGGTGAGAGGCCATAGCGGCAGGTAGCAAATGGAAAGAGGGGCATGTAGATGAAAGGGGGGTGGGGGGGGGGTGGGGGTTGGGCTCTGGCCTCTGGCTTGTTGAGGAAGGGGCTGGTGGACACGTCTGTTTCATCTTAATTTTATTGTTCTGTAGCTGAATCAGTGTGGAGAGAATGCAAGGAATTGCGAGCCAGTCATTTGTAAGGAATTGAGACAGCAGGGTGCCGTTTGTTCTTATTTTTAGGAATTTTTACCCAGGATGCCAGGGTTATAAGACGACTGTTTGGACAATCCCCCAAATCTTTAAT
>CM045900.1:5007500-5025000 GCA_025169545.1 Anguilla japonica
CTCCTGCGGGAAACACGGACTGAGCTGCGCACGGCGGCCGTGTGCACAACACGCGACACAGAACTGTCCTTTTTTATAATGCTTTCTTATGTGATCTCATGTATTAAATACATACCCAGAAAAGACAAACAAAAGCGGGAGAAATTTCTTGTTGTGGATGTACTTGTTCACAGAACACACACACACACAAGAAAACACACGAAAATGTTAAAATCAGGTTTTTGGAAATTGTGTGCATAGTGTGAAGACTGGTTTGAATATTACGTTTAGTTTCCACAGAGACACCTTGCGGACGCGGTGTGATTTTTATTGTATACTTTGAATCCAAAAATAACCAGACATGTAAAGCGTTTGGAAAAACTTATGTGTATTTAAAAAAAAAACATTTAAGAAGGCCATGTGACAATATAAAAAGAGTAAGGAAAGAAGTCCAATCAGGATTATATATATATATATATATATATATATATATATATATGTGTGTGTGTATGTAAAAATAGGGGACAAACAAGTTAAATGTGAACTTTGTGAACTTTAATTTAGAGCTAGCGTTTTCACAAGGCAATACTGGAGCTATGCTCAATCAATCCCCATGACAAAAATAGCACTCATTTGACAGATTCCTTATTCTGCCAAATTCACAATACAAAGCAGCCAATCTAGCTAACTAGCTAAGCTGACCTGATTTCACTGATGGTGTAAAAAAGGTAATTGTATTTAAGTAGGTAAATAATCAATTTGTCTGGTTTAAGAAATACAAATGCTTGGTAATTCTGTTCCTTTCTTGATAATGATGAAGAATTTTCTAAAATGGAAAAAAATATGAATTGATGCATCAGATCATAAGAATATCACATTTCGCTTGGTTTCAGCACCTTATTACAAAAATAATGTCATTTAACTATTAATAACACTGAGTGTTAGCTTTTTATTACACCTTTATAAAGAGTTATTACCCACTGTTATAGATCAGAGAGGGTTTTGGAGACCCAGAGGAGACTCGGCTCGAGTGAACAGAGAGGCTTCGTCTCTCAGCGAAGGCGCATGTTTGAGCTCGCCAACACGCCGATCCCTTTCCAGAGCGATGGAGTCTTCTCAGTTTACTAGTGCCACCACCGCCCCCTCTCTTGAAGAACATTTTAAAAAAAAGGGGGGGGTTGGGGAGGGATGGGGGGGACTTCTGGACGATGACGCCGTGGCCATGGTCCCGCCCGCGCTGCGAGGCCATTTGGTCGCCATGGCGATGTCCAGCCGCGAAAGCGACATTTGGCAACGGACTTCGGCGGGGTGTGGAGCAGCCCTGACACCGCCTGCCCCTGTGGCCCTGACGGAAGGTTCCAGAATGCCCCCCCCCCCCCCCGGGTCCTTTCCCTCCCACCCCCTAAAGAAGTTGACCTCTGGGACTCCTGTTTTATTGCCCTTGTTTTTTTTTTTTTTTTTTTTTTTGGAGAGATTGAGTTTTTTCTTTGCCAGTGGGGGGGGCCTCTGGCTTTCCCGCCCCAAGGTTCTCGCTGGTGGGGTAAGTTGGAGGGGTGGGACGGGACGGGGGCGGCTCCGGGGAACACTCTAGGTTTGGATGGAGATCTCCAAATGTTGCTTTTTAGGGGTTTAATGTTGTACTACACAGGCACAGTGCAGTGACCTTTCAGGCCATGAAACCTTATTTATAGAAAAAATGAACTGTTTTAAAATCCCATTCTAACCACTCCATTTTACAATATGCTGTGTTTTAGATTTGCGAAAATGATTTTTGAAATGTATGCAAGTTCTCTCCGCAAATGGTGCCTTTTTTTTCTAATAAAATGATCACATTTGAGGTTTCCTTGCAAGTTTGGCCACCAAAAGTAATTTATGTTTAAAATCATATTGCATATATGAAAGCTTTTAATTTAAATAAGTGCTATGTTCATCATAATTGGCGGGATTACAAGAACAAATAAAACCCCACCGCGTGTAACTCTCCACTCGTTAAATACTGGTGAGAGGGAAAAAATTTTTAGCGAAAAGAAGGAAGTTGCTTAAAGCTCTTGAGTAGTCTCTCTCTCCTGTTCTCATCGCATCTTCTTTTTATACTTCCAAAAAAGCCCGTCTTCAAAGTCATGCCGGAGGACGGGCTTGCTGAAAATTGGGCAAGATGGGTGCAGGATGTGTATCAAATTGAGCCTCAGAACGCCATTGTTTATTTTTGTTGTAATGCACATCGGTCTTCCTTGTTTTCCTAGTGCCCCTTAATCCCCAGGGGAACTGTGATGAAATTGCCACAGACTCCGCTGGGTGAAATACGTATTTGTTTTTGGATTCAAATACTTTTCTACGCTTCACTGATCTTGTCTGTTGTATTGGAACCAATGAAATACTCTCAAAATGGGTAGACTTCGCCTTCTGATCATATTGGTAGGCTGAGTTACGCCAGGCAAGATCAACAGAGCACAGAGAAGTATTTGACCCGGGTGTGGTTTGTAAACTGGTGACTGCTGGTGTGTTTTCGGGTGCAGTTTTACAAGGGTGTCGTCACATTGTCACAGAGGTCCTCCGGAATGTCAAGGGGGGGGGGGGGGGGGGGAACGAGAGGTCAACGTTGCCAAATTTCACATGTCCCAGCCTCTGCAGAGGGTGCTTTTGATCCTTTAATTCATTTAACCAGGTATGTCAGCTGTCAACTCTTGTACTGACGACCTGGAAAAATCAAAGAGGACAACACAAGAGATTGTGTAGCCAATCAGATATAAAGGGTGATTAGGTGGTTACATGCAGACGGCCAGTTTTTTGTGGGAATTTGGCCAGGATACCAAATAAGGCCCCTACTCTCAACTGTGTAAAATGTCAGAAAGGGGTTTTCAGCTTTTTTTTTTTTTCATACAGTTTGTAGTTTGCTGGTGAACTGTTCTCTGTCCCGGCGAGCTTTTGCTTCACCCTTCTGTCTTTTTCGGAGACCCGCCGGGCGTACTCCAGCCCCCCGGCCCGAGACGTGCAGAGCAGAGCCGTTCCAGGAAATGGCGGTCTCCAGACCTGAACGCTCACGCATGTTGGCGGGGGGGGGGGGGGGGGGGGGGGGGGGGGTCCGGGGGGTTGGGTTGGGGGGCGCGGTGGAGGGGGGGGGGGGGGGGGGGGGGGGGGCGTGACTTCGTACCCCCCCCCACGCTCTTCCTCATAAGGCCCGCACACATACTGCGATCGACAAGCGTCAGAGCCGGGGGCAAATCACCCCCGAGAGGGCCGTCTGAATAAACTGGGGGGGGGGGGGGGGGGGGGGGTAAGAGAGCTCACGTCAGTCCTGCCCCGGGTTACTACCCCCCTCAGCTGCCCCCCCCCAACCCACCTTTCTTCTTCTTGCGTCAGCAGACTGGGTCTGGGGCTCCCATTCCCCAGACCCCTCTGCCTGGATCCCGCTCTGTGCCCGCCCCAATTGACAAATACCTCCAAATGTCACCTTCCCCTCCATTTCACTCTCTGTCTGTAAATGAATCGGTCTCGGCAGTCCTGTGGCCAACACGGTGCTGCTCGTATTAATTGATACCGGACACCATTCGCGTGCACGTAAGATGGTTTCCTTCGCGAGGGGCTGCCAGGCGATTTGTACCCTTCCTGTACACATCTCAGTGTCGTCTCAAATTCCTCATATGTTCAACAACAAAAAAGAAGAAAAAAATCCTTGCAGACTGTGCTCTTGAATTTTTCCTTTAAAACATTTTTTTTTTTTTTTTTTTTTTTTTTAAACAGCTCCCTGGTATGCAGCTGGAATGCAGCCTGAAGCTGAATCTCAATTTTTTTTTCCCCTGTTACTGTGCATTCTGAACGTATCTTGTGTTATTTGAAAAGAAGATAACACGCCAACATTGCACATGCACATGAGGGTAATTCTCTTGTAATGAGTGTTTCCTGCCGCATAACCCCAAGTTGTCGGAAACCCATGGTTTGGACTCGGTCGTATTTCCCCCGATTAAGTGTTTTTTTTTTTTTTTTTCCCCCGTTGGTGAGTCATGTTGGTGAAAGCAGGCTCCCTCTTTTTAATGGGCGACCACAGAATGCCTCGCAGCTGTCTGTCACGCCGCTAAGCTGTCCCGGGGTCTCTTATTTACCGCTGAATCACTGCTGCTGATTTCATCTCATTAGTGTGATGTCTTAAAAAGCTCATTATGTCACTCTCTTCCACATGGCTTGTTAGTTTTAGATACGGGGGGAATGTGTTTGTGTGTCAAAAGCATTTGTACCCCACCCCCCACACCCCTTTTCCGTTGAGGAAGAAATCTGCGGTATCTATTAATAAATTTTAGCCTCCGGTATGTAGCCGACGCATTTTATAGCAGAGGAACACCTGCAACAAGGTAAGGACAAACTGTGGTTTTTAAGGACCCCCTGTTTCTCACGAAAAGTGTGCCTTTTACCGTAAGGCTTTAGCTGAATGGACCTGCTCTGGTGCCAGGGGTCGCAGTATTGAAAGTTACGTAATGACTCATTGCTGAGCAATTTACTCAGGATCTACTGGTAGCTGCAGTGCAAAGTAGGGCGGCGGCGGCGGCTGATTTATTAAAGTAGGCTGAGTCTGTCGTAGTGGGACAAAAGCAATGCGAGCGCTTCAATCGAGTATTGATATGACTTTTTGAACAAACAATCATGATTCCTGTTGGATGAACAGTCATGGACAAATGGTCAGGATAGATGTAACCTGCTTTTTAAAAATTGACAGTTTATCTAGGTCTAGTTCACATCTGAATGTACTGAGTCCGATTTAAACTTAAGGAATGACTTTTTAAGTAGAGATTTATATGAAAATTTAAGAATGACAGCACGTACTTCAAATAATTAAAGAGTGGGCTTGTGAGTGGTGATGTGTATACTAAATTAAAGGTAATACACTGATAATAAAAGTCAGTCTTATTTGCCCATTGTTCTCCGAGATCAAGTCATTTATAGCTGTCCGAGATTATTAACCATGTTGTCTCTAGGAAATCGGAGGTGTTTTGACAGCGCGCGTTCTCTCCCTGAAGTAATACGTGCATTGTTTTGTTAAAATAAAAGCAGTTTATACAAAGCAGCTTGTGCAACAAGACGAGGTAGAAACAAATACCAGCCGACTTCTTTTTTTTCCACTGCACAGAGCGAACTGCCCCTGTGGCCCATCGTTACTAAACTCTCTCGCACTCTAAAGTTAAACTTCAGGGTTCAGCCTCGCATGTGTGTTCCAATAAGCGTCCCATTCCTGACGTCATGTCTGCTGGAGATTGGCTGTTCAGTTCTGACACTAACTCCTGCCCTTACTCAGTGAAACTTTTTAAAGAGTTTTCGATCCTCTTTGCGAAGCTAAAGTACCGCACAGTCGAAGCTAGAGCAGCTGTAACATCTGCTGTTCACCCTCCCCAAACCCCGTTTTGTGATAAAGCTGTGCGTTTTTTTAATCAGTAAAGTTTTGTTTTCTTTGCTTTCGTATTTTATTGGACACGACTTAAGTGTTGCTAATAGTTTGTTTGTTTTTTTGTTTGAAGTCGCCGAATAAATGAATACGCTCAGGGACTCGGCGATTGAACGTTTTCACTTGCGATAAATTATCATTTTTACAGATTTTCTGTTAAGGACAGCGCACGAGAAGCAAACATCTGGATTTCGGCAAGGAAGTAGCTGCTGTTTTTGTACAGTTTGAGCCTTTGAAGTATTTCCTAAAAGCGGGGTACTGGATGGATATGGCTTGGATCACATGGAACCTTTTACTTTCCATAGGTTTTTTCGTTTCACCAGCGTTCACGGCCAGGGAGCAGAGTGGATTTAGGAGATATTACGTGTTGCAGCCGGGACCAAGCGGTACGGATAGGGTGCACGTGAGTTCGATTTCATCCCGCAGTGGGTCCGTGGGACAGCCTCACTCGTATAATGTGGAACTCAGGACCAGCTACGGTGGCCAAGTTCGGAATCGTAGGATGGGGACGCAAGCGAACCCAAGCTTGCCGCTTCGCCAGGATACTCAGATCACACAGCAACAGAAGCCACCGATTCGGCACACAAGTCATCAAATCAAAATTTCGGGGTAAGAAGACGTGGAAACGCTTCTGTGTGTTTGCGCACTATTGGACCTTAAAACTTATAGTGGAACTCATAGCTGCGGGAAATGTGTGTATTTTTTGGTATTGCATACTGGGACACTAATTTAATACAGTTTGCTACTTGGATGTCACTTGTTTCTGTGTTGAAACAACATACATGTGTTGGGGGGAAAAATTTACCTTGAACTTAATCATTGGCATGTAAAATTAACTTGGGCAACCGTTTCCAAGAGTTACCGGTTTGTGGAAATGCGGTTGCATGAAGCAGTTATTATATTAAACATGGCCATCATGCTAAATCAGAATAAAGACATCAAAGCTTATACTACACTCTGTAGCATCAAAGAAAACAGTCTAAACATAAATTATGGTTAAATTATTGGTCATTACATGGTTTGTGATCTGTTTCTTTGCCCAAAAAATATACATGCATTTATTAACCTCTTTTAACATTGCTATTGCCAGTGTGGTGTAATGAAGAACATTTACAGAAATTTTAGCAGTGCCTTTAAACCACTTTTCCCCCAACACAAGTACTAAATTGCAATCCTGTGTCTAATATGCCATAATTGGTCCTTCGGTTCAAGTCTCAGGTTACAGAAGCTTTCATGAAGATGCAGTGTTGCTTCATGTACAAGTCTATGAATTGCAACCAGTCCCCAATATTACCCAGTTACAAGAGTCATATTACCCAAAAGTTAACTACAACCACCTCCCCCCACTCCACCCCACCCCACCCCACCCCCCAGCTCTCCCTTGGGTCCTGGGAACAGAGCTCAAAGGGCCCCATTCGCACAGCTTCGGAAGTGTTGTCACAAATTCCCATATTCCCAGCTGCAGCTGGGGGGGCACTCAAAATGAGTTCCTTCTCTTGCCTCCTTCCGTGACGGAGCGAAACAGGGAAAGCCCCCTGAAGGGTCACGGGGGGTGGAGAAGGGCGAGCGGGTGGGGTGTTAATTAGGCATTAGTTGCGGTATAGACCAGCGCCGCTGTCACGCCAGCACACGCGTGTCGCCCGGGTGTCCGTGTCTGTGTCTGTGTCTGTGTCCGTGTCCGTGCCCGTGTCTGTGTCTGTGTCTGTGTCTGTGTCCGTGTCTGTGTCCGTGGCGACGCTCTCGTCTCTCGACTGACCCGACCCCTGTCCCGGTGCCGTTGCAGGGTGAACGTCTGCGGGGGGCAGTGCTGTCAGGGATGGAGCAAAGCTCCGGGCTCGCAGAGGTGCACGAAAAACGTGAGTATGCCGCACGCGCCGTGTGTGTGTGTGTGTGTGTGTGTGTGTGTGTGTGTGTCTCTATAAGCTGTGTTCTCTCGCACACAAACCGCAAACCGCGGACGCGTGTGTGCTGCCCACAGTTAGGACAGGCGCTTAGGCCGCCTGCGTTTTGTAACTTGGGAGTTGCTGGCTTGAATCCCAAGGTTGAGGCACCGCCGTTCCACCCAGAGCGCAGTATACTTTAACATTAGCTGAAATTGTTTCGGTGAATGTTTTAAAAAAAAAAAAAGTTGTCTGTGTCACTCTGGATTGGAGTGTCTGTGAAATGCTTAAATGTGACACACACACACACACTGTGCTTATGCTTTTAGGTGTACCCCAACAGCCTTCAAATGTGGGGGGAAACTGGGGTTGGGGTTGGGGTTGGGGGGGGGGCACTGTACTTCTGTGTCGTTGTGGAGGCTGCTAAAGCTGTGTACTGTAGATATCCAGTAAAATTGAATTTTCAACTGTGGGAACTGGACTCAATGAATATTTAAAATAAGAGAATGATATGCTTCCTTGGATTTGATTTCCTGTGAATATGACTTTTGCATGTGTATACTTTCTCCCCAAAGAACACTTTCTTATAGTGCTTAATTTGCCATTTAAATTTGGATGCTCACTCTGATAAAGCCATCCTAAGACCGATGGGATTTGTTTTGTATTTGCATTTCGCAGTTTGCAGTTTGCAGTTTTGTGCAATCTGACAGATGAGTCTGGAGCGTGTTTCATAATCAGATGATTACTGCAGTAGACCGGCTCGTGTTAAAGCACTGTTTGTCCCCTGCGTTCGTGTTCTTCAGACTTACCCAATGGAAATAGAAACTGGAGCTGAATAGTGTCAGTGATGTGGTTAGCATTAGCCCACGCAGCCAGGCTTGCAGTTCATTCATTCATTCATTGTAATGGGACCTAATCCCACAGTGCACTGTTGCACACGCACTGTGGGCAAATTTCAAAAAGTACCATTCCAACGTTAGGCCTGACAGATGTGCGAACGGCACTTTTTTTTTTATTGGTTTTTTTAAAAATAACTAGCGTCTGGCGGTAGCTGTAGCCCCCCGCCCCCGCCCCCGCCCCCCCCTCCGGCAAGCGATGACAAACCCGTTGGAGGCCGGGGAACTTTGGAGTCGCTCAGGACTTCTGCACAGTCAGAAATTCAGGAACGGGTTTGACGCGTGTGTAGTTTTCGCTTTGGCCGGGGAGGAGAGTGCTTTCTTATTCACCGCAAGTCCTGCCAGCGTATTATATAAGAGACAGACAGCCCTCCACGTTACGTCTGATAGACCTCCTGGGAATAGAGGAGGGGGGGGGGGGGCTACATTTTTCGTCTAGGACTGTTATTTCATATGTTTAACGGGTGAAATATACCCCAGCTCCACCCCCCACCCCCCAAACACTGTTCTTTCATGTGAGCCAGGTGCTGAGTGGGCTTTCTGTGTTACTGGTGGTCTGGGCCCACTGAACGTTTCCCTCCCCTATCCTTGTTCTTACCCATGAGCCTCCCTGGCCCCATGGCTCTCTGGGATATGTTTGAAGTTGTCTCGGAGGACCTTCCATTTTTATCCCCTTTGTGTTCTCTCTGTCCCGGTTCCCCTGGTTTGTCCATGTGTGCATTCAGTTTAGAGAGGGCAAGCGGTGTTTTTTTGTTTGTTTTTGGGGTGTTTTTTTTGGGGGGGGTGGGGGGGGGGGCAGAGAAAAGCTTTGCCGGGCTAGGATAGGAGCACATTTCCGTTGTGCCCTCAGCGTTGGTGTCTTTGTATTTTGGTTGTTGACCTCATCCCGTCTGATGAGATGATCGAGCTCACTGACTTCAGCCGGAAGAGAAGAGGAACACACATTCGCATTTTTTGTACGCAGGGAAGTCCTCAAAAAAAAAAGGCTAAATTTTGCCCTCCATACAAACGGTTAATCACAACGTCGTAATTCAACAAAAGGGTCTTTGTGGTCCCCTGGCTCGCATTAAGGCCGTGCTTTAATGGAGACACCGAGAGATCTACTCTCCTCTTTAATTTGGGGCTTGTTGATCCTTCAAAGTCAACTGGAAGTCAGTCGGGAGACCTGCAATAGCAGCCCTGCTGTATTCAGCCACCTTAACAACCACCGCCACTGTGCCGTCCTTCCCTTATTCAGAAAATACCACGCTCTCCGCACTGTGAAAAGTAATGCTTTGGGCCTTGGAAAAGGGTGGTTCATGACAAACATATGCTTATTAACAGTAAACTGGACATTACACCGACCGTACCAATAAAACCATGGCTCCAGCCAAGACGGTTACAAGTATGAAAAATATTATTGCCGTTGTTTTATCGACTCGTTTTCTTGCATGGAGCCCACGAGCGGTGCGCGTGACATAGAAATATTAACGGCGTTGTGTTTCGCGGGACAAATGTTTGTAGGCCTTTTAGGTTAATTTATGGCGGTGACCGTGGTGAAATGACAGCTTTCTCTCCTGTTTTGACACGCAATCACCCGAATGCTTCCGCGCTTTCCTGCCGCGTCACACGCGCCTGATGGATGGTTGACGGCGAAGCAAGACGCGTACGCTTTAGATTTTTTCCATCAATTTTATAGTGCATAACTTTCCTTTATGAGAATTGTGATTATCGCTCACTCCTTGTACAGGAGTCTGTTAGGGGCCTTTATGGATGGCTCTCTCTCGCCCTATATATCTAAGCCTGAGTTCGTTTTTTTTTTTCTTCTTCTTCTTCCTTCTTTTTTTTTGGGATCGGTCTTTTGCTTTCTCCACCTTTCTTGTCACAGAAGACGGACTGGGTTGTAAATTCACGGGCTTAAATGTTTAATGGAGTTTGATTTCCAACACCGCACTACCCCTCAACCCCCCCCCCCCAAAACTCTTAGGCTGAAAAGCCTTAACAAAAGGTTCCTTAATAGAAATAAATTCAGTTTGTTCTGGCACGGGTTTACACGTGACCACTGCCCCCCCAACCCCCAACCCCCCCCCCCCCCCCCCCCACGCCGCACACATAAAGCTCTCTTTCAGTCTGTCAATCAAACCCATTTTTAATTTCGTCAGGGGTTGGGATTGTGGAACCCTGAAACTTTCTCTTTTTTTCCACACAAGGATGAGGCCTTAGCCCTTGGACGTGTGCCACAGCAAGCTGGTTATGACACAAGCTGGGCACCATTTTGGCTCTTTCACAAAATGAAAAGTGTCTCATTAATATTAAAAAAATATATACTTCTTCATAGTTACCAATGTAAAATTGTAGTTTCATTATGTGAGGTTTTAGAAATGAATCTATTGGTAGTTGTGCTATGTGAGATATTACTGTACTTTAAATTTGTGAAAAAGACAAAATGGTAATTTGGACACGTTACATGGCACTGATGATTGTCATGGCGATGAGCAATTAGGAAAATGTTATACTTTAAAACAGCAGCATAATGGGTCTAATAACCACAAAGTAGACCCTCCCCCCAAATTTGAACATTGTTATGAAAATGGAAATATGTGCTTTGGGATGCTGTCAAGAGTTCTGAATAGAACAATGTTTTGGTATCTCAAATGGACCGAATCGCAAGCCACTCCTCCTGGAGAATATTTAGGGAAAGAAAATACTTCTTTGGCTTCGAGGGACAACACTAGTCGAGTTTGTGCGATTATGTCTCTGGAATATCCCGGGGAAAGACAGAATACATTTTGTGCTAATTTGACTGCAGTTACGAGGAAGTGTTCGAGGTATTTCACGCTTTTTAGACCCTGGGGGGGGGGGGAGGGAAATGACAAGCGCTAATTGAATTTCAGGGTGGAATGGTGAGTTTTTCTGGTGAGTTTTTGCTGAGCTGGGGGGAAGAAAAAAAAAAAAACAAAACCTGCGTGCCATCGCCATGGAAACCATCAAGCCGGTTCCCGGTACCCCGGGCCCCCACTGTAGCTGTACTGGAATTTTGGAAGGAGCTGCCCTGAGTGTGGAGGTGGTTGGTAATCACATGCGCTGTAAACTTGCCCAGGCTCTCTCTCTCTCTCTGTTTCTCCCTATCTCTCCCTTTCTCTGTCAGTCTCTCTCTCTGTCATTCTCTCCCTCTCTCTGTCAGTCTCTCTCTCTGTCATTCTCTCCCTCTCTCTGTCAGTCTCTCTCTCTGTCATTCTCTCCCTCTCTCTGTCAGTCTCTCTCTCTGTCATTCTCTCCCTCTCTCTGTCAGTCTCTCTCTCTGTCATTCTCTCCCTCTCTCTGTCATTCTCTCTCTCTCCCTCCCTCCCTCTCTCTCTCTCTCCCTCTCTCTGTCAGTCTCTCTTTCTCTGTCATTCTCTCTCTCCCCCCTTCTCTCCCTCTCTCTCTCTCTCTCTCCCTCCCTCACCCTCTCTCTCTCACTCTCCTTCTATGTCTCTCTCTCTTTCTCTCTCTCTCTCCCTCCCTCTCTCTGTCATTCTCTCTCTCCTCCCCTCTCTCTCTCTCTCTCTCTCTCTCTCTCTCTCTCTCTTTTCTCTCTTTCTCTTTCATACGCGCATCAAACCCAAGGCAGGCACCAGCGGCCAGACAAAACAGAAACATGAAAATATTCCCCTGGCTTCCTGACCGCCGCACGAGTGGAGCGGCGTGGAGGAAATGTGTTCCTGAGGTTTCTCTCTCTCCTCCCCTCTCTCTCTCTCTCTCTCTCTCTCTCTCTCTCTCTCCTCTCTCTCTCTCTCTCTCTCTCTCTCTCCGCCTCCTCCTCCTCCCCTCTCTCTCTCTCTCTCTCCTCCCCTCTCTCTCTCTCTCTCTCCCCGCACGAGTCTCTCCTCGCTCTCTCTCTCTCTCTGTCGTCCCTCCCCCCTCTCTCCTCTCTCTCTCCTCCTCTCTCTCTCCTCTCTCTCTCTCTCTCTCTCTCTCCTCCCCTCTCTCTCTCTCTTTCATACGCGCATCAAACCCAAGGAAGGCACCAGCGGCCTGAGGTTTCTCTCTCTCTCTCCGAGCGCAGCTAGCACGCGCAAGTGGGGAGTCCGCCCTGCCGTAGACTCGGGGAGGGCTGCGGACCCCGGGGGGCGCGTCCTCCGCCCCGCGCAGGCTTTAAAAAAACACCGGCTCGAGGCCCCCTTCAGACCGGCTGCCGTGACGACGGCCTCGCCGAGAGGCCTCTGCGTGGCCCCCCCGTTTGAAGTCTGAGGACTGCGCCCGTCGAACTTTAACGAGCGTGCCCCTCTCTGCAGACCGGCTGAGCGCTGTGGGCTGTCAGACGGCAGCGCCGCCGCACGCCCGCGCAGGCACGACCGAGGGCAGCCCTGGCGAAGGCCCCCGGAATGGCCTGCTCTCCTCTCAGCATTCAAACGGCTCATTTGGGGTCCTCTGGATGCAGCTGGATACTGTACACACACACACACACACACACACACACACAGGCCGTCTGGTGGGTAGTTGGCCTTGGCAACTGGGATGTTTGAAAAAGAAAAAAAAAAAAAACCCAAAAAATTATTTTTTCCCCTCAATTTACTCCCAATTTCTCTGTTTCTTTGTCTGTGTCAGTGAGATCCCCCCTGCTCCCAGCGGCAGCTTTCCATGTCCCTGCTTCCTGCGTTCCCCCCTCAGTAACTCCGGGCGCTGAGCGGTGTGTTCTCCCCCCCCCCCCCCCCCTCAGTAACTCGGGGGGGGGGGGGGCGTGAGGGGGGGGGGGTGAGCGGTGTGTTTAGTCTCGGGGTCTCTCGTGAGCGCGTGCATACCGCGCATTTCTCTGCGATCGGCGGCAGAATTTCGCCAAACTGCCGAAGAGCGCGACTTAGCGGCTGCTTTTTTTGGAGAGCGGGGTACAGTGGGGGGTAGGGGGGTGGGGGGTGGGGGGGTGGGTTGGGTGGGGTGTTTGGGAGAGAGAGAGAAGCGTAGGTCCGTGTTTATTTAGTTTGAGGGTAAAGCGACGTCCCCTCCCGTGATCAGCTGATCTGCCTCAAACGCACGGGGCCTCGTTTTGGAGGTAGAGGGGGTCCTGTTGCGGCCCTCTGTCTGTGAAAGTGGCTCTCCTGTGCCTCCCGTGCCTGTCTGACAGTTGGACTGGGTGGAATCCTTCAGGCTTCTTCTTGGCCGTTTCCATACTGTTGGCCAGAGTTGTAAGTTGCTAGTCTCAGCGAGCTGCAGCATCGCTTAGTTTCAGCACTGAAAGTGATTTCATTGGAGTCGCCAGTTGGCTGAAGAGCCTTCTCATTTCCTGTTTCAAGGACCGTGATTTGGCTGCTGATTGAGAGGAAACCTCATAAACCTGCTGGCATTGTGGCCCCCCAGGGCTGGAGCTTGACCCCCTCGCCCTGGGGTTTCTAACATTAAGCAAGTGTCACTAAGAGCCTTGTGTCGTACCTGTTGCTGCTACCCAGCCCTGCCATGAGCATCCAGGCTGCTGCTGATTGCTAATAACCTTCTAAGAGATACCCTTACACAGGGCAACTGAAGCAGCTCACATTTTAATGCTGTGAACTGGTGCTATAGCTTTGGAAGAGCACAGGTGAGCACCTGCTCTCCTCCTGATGACAAACCTCTGTGTCTGTATGACATCATCGTTCGTGAGTCGAGCTGGAGCAGACGTGAGTGAATGAAGACAGTTGAACAGACCGACTGCAGGGTTCCCGAATGACCAGTGGGGGTCGCTATAGAGCGATGTCATAGTCCCCATGGCGGGGGTTCCTGGCCAGAGATGGCCCAGGTACAGTTTGGATTTGTTAACAGACCATGGAGGCCACCCACACAGTGCACTAATGGCTCACATTATAAGTTAATATTGTACTGTGTGAGTGTATATTGTGCTGATGCAGCACATGATGTCATAGAGAAGCCTTTAACAGTGCAGGGGGGGGAACCCCATCTCGAGCACCACCATGGAGAGTCACACCCACATACCAAAACACATGCTCACCACATGCAAGCCCTGCATGCTGGCAGAGGGGAGGGGAGAGACTCTGAACGAGTGCCAGCCGGCTAGCGATGCCGCTTCCCTGCAGAGACACGCATCAGGCCCAGCCGTGCCCCAGCCCAGACACAGCCTGGTATGACCCCCCTGAGAGTCTGTCACCTCAGGAAGCCTCGAAGCGGAGCGGAAGTTTTTTTTTTTAAGTAAATTTTTTCATTCCCGTTAAGAAGCGGTGTAAGATGTCAGCCGATATCGATCCCGAGGCCTGTCCCAGACAGGAAGCTGTCGCTTACCTGTGCCTCGGCACGGAGCAGGTGCGCCTCCCAAGATTGGTTCCCTGGGGCAGTTGGTTACCGGGGTCGGGGGCAGTTGGTTACCGGGGCCGGGGGCAGTTGGTTACCGGGGCCGGGGGCAGTTGGTTACCGGGGCTCAGGGGCAGTTGGTTACGCCGGGCCGGGGGCAGTTGGTTACCGGGGCCGGGGGCAGTTGGTTACCGGGGTCAGGGGGGGGCAGTTGGTTACCGGGGCCAGGGGGCAGTTGGTTACCGGGGTCAGGGGCAGTTGGTTACCGGGGTCAGGGGCAGTTGGTTACCGGGCCGGGGCAGTTGGTTACCGGGGCGGGGGCAGTTGGTTACCGGGGGTCAGGGGGCAGTTGGTTACCGGGCCGGGGGCAGTTGGTTACCGGGGTCAGGGGCAGTTGGTTACCGGGCCGGGGGCAGTTGGTTACCGGGGCCGGGGGCAGTTTGGTTACCGGGGCCGGGGCAGTTGGTTACCGGGGCCGGGGGCAGTTGGTTACCGGGGCCGGGGGCAGTTGGTTACCGGGGTCAGGGGCAGTTGGTTACCGGGGCCGGGGGCAGTTGGTTACCGGGGTCAGGGGCAGTTGGTTACCGGGGCTGGGGGCAGTTGGTTACCGGGGCCGGGGGCAGTTGGTTACCGGGTCGGGGGCAGTTGGTTACCGGGGCTGGGGGCAGTTGGTTGCCGGGGCCGGGGGCAGTTGGTTACCGGGGCCCGGCGAGCCGTCAGGCCCGGTGAGCGAGCCCCCCTAATAATCCCGCTCTCGTGAGGCGCTGTGTGCCCTGGAGGCGATCAACCTAACGACACATCCCATAATACTACATTTCTGCCTCATTTGCGGCTTCCCACCCAATTACGGAAACATCTGCACTGTCCGTATGCTGCCGTGGCGACGGCGTGGATCTGCGGCTTCCTCCGCCCCCCCCGCCGTATGGCCCGGATCCGTTCCGTTAGCACGCGCGCTAAAGCGTGTTAGCACGAGCTCGCGAAGGCGTGCGGCCCTCACGCCCGTACACCGGTCCGCATGTCGGCACGCTCACTCGCTCGCTTCTGATTCGCTGACGCTGCTTCGGCGAGCGTCCGGGGAGAGGCCCCGGGGCGGCCTCATCAAAAATGGGCGTCAGGCGTGAGGGAGGGGTGGAGGTGATTTATTCCCCCTCTCCCCGGCTAATGCTCAAATCGGCATTATTTCAGCCAGTACCCTTGTCACAGAACAGCACTTCTGTGCGTGTGTGGTGCAGGGGGGTGGCGGGGGGGCGGTGGGGCGTGGGGGGGTGTTTTTGGGGGGGGGGGTGTGGGGGGCGGACCCTGCGCACTGTAAGGGATCTGTTCATAAAACAGATGGCGGGGGCGCACACACGTCCCGCAAGGTGCCGAAAAATCCGGGGGAAAGAAAAGCGAAGCCCGCGTCCCGGGTGGAAAGTAACGGCACAGGAAACGCAAAGAGGTGCAGAGCCCCGCCCCTGGGGGCGCTGGAGTGATGTCATCACGTGTGCAGGGGGGTGGGGAGGCGGGGGGCCGGGGGGGGGGGACTGGGAGGGTGGGGGGGCTTTTGGTCGCCATGTAAGCGGTTTTAAACTGCTGGGTCTGTGATGCCTTGCTCTGTGTGCCTGCGGAATATTCGCAGGTGAGTCGTGTGCGTTCCCCCCCCCCCCCCCCCCCGCCCCCCAGGGTCATGCCTGTACATGTGGCGGCGTGGTTGCATAGTAGCAGGTCACTGTCTCCTGTAGGCCTCCCCAGCCCAGACACAGCCTGGTATGACCCCCTGAGAGTCTGTCACCTCAGGAAGCCTCGAAGCGGAGCGGAAGTTTTTTTAAAGTAAATTTTTTCGTTCCCGTTAAGAAGCGGTGTGAGATGTCAGCCGATATCGATCCCGAGGCCTGTCCCAGACAGGAAGCTGTCGCTTACCTGTGCCTCGGCACGGAGCAGGTGCGCGTCCTGAGACTGGTTCCCTGGTGAATTTTGTTATTGGGGACGGGGGCAGTTGGTTACCGGGGTCGGGGGCAGTTGGTTACCGGGGTCAGGGGCAGTTGGTTAACGGGGCCGGGGGGGCAGTTGGTTAAGTTGGTTCGGGGTCAGGGGCAGTTGGTTACCGGGGCCGGGGGCAGTTGGTTCCGGGGCCGGGGGCAGTTGGTTACCGGGGTACGGGGGCAGGGTCGGTCAGGGGCAGTTGGCCGGGGCCGGGGGCAGTTGGTTACCGGGGTCAGGGGCAGTTGGTTACCGGGGGTCAGGGGCAGTTGGTTACCGGGGCCGGGGGCAGTTGGTTACCGGGGCCGGGGCAGTTGGTTACCGGGGTCAGGGGCAGTTGGTTACCGGGGCCGGGGGCAGTTGGTTACCGGGGTCGGGGGCAGTTGGTTACCGGGGCCGGGGGCAGTTTGGTTACCGGGGCCGGGGGCAGTTGGTTACCGGGGCCGGGGGCAGTTGGTTACCGGGGCTGGGGGCAGTTGGTTACCGGGGCCGGGGGCAGTTGGTTACCGGGGCCGGGGGCAGTTGGTTACCGGGGCCGGGGGCAGTTGGTTACCGGGGTCGGGGGCAGTTGGTTACCGGGGCCGGGGGCAGTTGGTTACCGGGGCCGGGGGGCAGTTGGTTACCGGGGCCGGGGGCAGTTGGTTACCGGGGCCGGGGGCAGTTGGTTACCGGGGCTGGGGGCAGTTGGGTACCGGGGCAGGTGAGCCGTCAGGCCCGGTGAGCGAGCCCCCCTAATAATCCTGCTCTCGTGAGCCGCTGTGTGCCCTGGAGGCGATCAACCTAACGACACATCCCATAATACTACATTTCTGCCTCATTTGCAGCTTCCCACCCAATTACGGAAACATCTGCACTGTCCGTATGCTGCCGTGGCGACGGTGTGGATCTGCGGCTTCCTCCGGCCCCCCCCGCCGTATGGCCCGGATCCGTTCCGTTAGCACGAGCTCGTGAAGGCGTGTGGCCCTCACGCCCGTACACCGGTCTGCATGTCGGCACGCTCACTCGCTCGCTTCTGATTTGCTGACGCCGCTTCGGCGAGCGTCCGGGGAGAGGCCCCGGGGCGGCCTCATCAAAAATGGGCGTCAGGCGTGAGGGAGGGGTGGAGGTGATTTATTCCC
>CM045900.1:5030000-5052500 GCA_025169545.1 Anguilla japonica
TGAGAGATTGCTTTTTGAAGTATGGGAGGCCCCGCTATGGAAGCGGCGTCCTACAGTTCCACCGCCGCACTCCGAGCGCCTCTCTCCATCACTTCAGCCGAACGCATAACTCACCCGGGGACGGGTTAATGCCAGCGCGATGGCTGTCAGCGTGGTGCATCCAGCGAGGTCAAGCGGCATTAGTTATTTTCCCTCGGATGTAACCGTGGTAACGGAATGACGATCCTTTAGCTGGTTCATTCTTGTGCTTCAGGCTTGACCTTGGGTCTGGAACCGTGGTCCCAGAGAGCCACGGAGTTTGCTGGGTTTTTTTTTTTTTTTTTTTGGTTGCGCAGCACTTAATTGATCAACGAAGGCAGCTGATTACAGCTGTCCCACCTCACACTGTTCCTTGGGTCTGAGTCGGTTCCTGATTTTAGGGCGAAAGTAAAACCAGCAGACCTTGCGTCTCTCTGCTTTTGAATGTCGGTCAGATATAGTTGCGCAGTTGCGCAGATGCGCATATATTTTCTGGCATGTCTTTAAGTGGTGACCGTGAGAGGCCGACGTGGGCCTTTGTTCTCTCTAATGAGCGAGGCATAATGACGTAATTACTCTCACGGGAGAAAGGCTTCGCTCCGTTTCATTGGCTGCGATCGTCATGGGACTGTGGCAGTGAAGTGCTCTTCCTGGGGGCCGGACCGTGCGTACCCACCCAAACATTATTCATGCAATGTGCCGTATTATAATAGATTATATTAATCTGTGTATTGTACATGTGTGTAAACACAAAGTAGGCCTGTTAATTCCTAACTGTTTCTTCTTTATTTACTAGTAGGAGATACTGTATGACACTGACACTGTGCAGAGTGTGCGGCTGCAGTTGTTCCTCAGGCTGCCGGTTGAATAGCCCCGATGTAGGGAATTGTGGGTAGGATATCCGGTCGTCGGCGCCTTGCTAAACTTCAAACCTCAAGGCGCACTCTCTGCTCTCTCTCTCTCTCTCTCTCTCGGACAGCGCTGCTCCCGCACGTTCATAATATTTAGAGATACCGGTCTGTGTTTGGGAAAATTGTTCTCGGGGTGAAATGTATGACCTAATTTCCTTGGAAGTGTAAGCTCTTGCTGAAAATCATTCCGCGTACGCAAATTCAAAAGCCCCGTTTTAATGGATTCCAGGAATACTTGGGGGATGACGATTGTAGATAGATTTTTTTTTTTTTTTCCCCTTTCCCATTTCTCGTCTGTTCTGTGCTGATGTTCTATGTTGAATAACAGCACTGGGGTCAGAGGTCGTGTGGTCCTGCCCATCCTGCCATGGGTTGTAGTTTTCAGGGCCAGGCCTCACTGATTAAGTGCTGGAACTTGCATGATATCTGAAATCGCGTCGATGCAGACTCGGTTTTTGAAGGGAAAGGGTTATGAAATGAAGCAGTGGATGGATTGAATGATGAACGCTAAAAGCTTCCATCATTTTTATATCAATATTGCAAACGAGGCTATAGGAAATCAGTCAGTTGATATGGAAGAATCTTCACAAATTGGCCAGGAAAGATTGTGGGTCTGATGATGGAAAAAAAAAAGGTTAAAACCTAAAGCATGTGGAATTTTATCTAATGGTCCAGATGTAATTTCCTCCACGTGTAATAATTGTTTTAGTGACTCAGTTCAGGGTTTGGCACGCGGTTTAGGTACTAGAATCAAAAAAAAAAAAAAAAATCTCTCCAGTGTGGTTTTTTTTTTTCTTCTGTTGCCTGCCAAGGGTCAACAGATGAAATTTAGCTTGATAGCGAGTCCTGGGACAGCCAAGTGGCTGCGCAGTGGCCCTGCCAAAAATACGCACAGCGTGGAGATGAAGAAACGCTTACCTGTACGGGGTCCCACGGGCGGGGCGGGACGGGGCGGGGCGGGGCGGGGGGCGGGCCGGGGCGGGGCGGCGGGGCGGGGCGGGGGCGGGGCGGGGCGGGGATCAGGGAGCCTCTGCTTCTTCGGCCTGGTCTGGGCTGGGGCGCTTTAGGATGTCCTCAGGCCTGGTTAGAGCTGTGGAGGGGCTGGGGGGGGGGTGGGGGGATATGGGGATGCTAGTCGGGGGGGGGGGGGGGGGGGGGGGGGGGGGGTGGGAGGGTGTTTATGGGGAGGCAGGTCGAAGGCCGGGCGGGTGTATGGGGATGCGAGTCGTGGGGGGGAGGAATATGGGGGCACGGGGACGGGGGGGGGGGTGGATATGGGGATGTGGTTCGAGGGGGGGGGGCTGGCACGCGTGGCGATTCACGGCTGAAGAAGAACATGTGCGCTCAGAGGCTGCTGGAAAGAGTCTCAATATGGATTACCATGCAAATGTGATTTCACGTAAATTAAAAAAAAAAAAAAAAAAAATTTTTAAAAGCATTTCAGGCCGATCCTCAGTGGTAGCGGTGTTTCAGCAGAGTGCAGGAGCCAAGCCAGCGACGCCTGAGGAATGGGCTTGAGCATGCTCTTTACAATTAAATCAGACACTGAACAAGTTTAACTGCTTAACACGCCTTGACACATTTTTTTTTTTCTGGTAGGTGCGGTAGAGCCACCCTGAGGTGCTGTTTTTATCACACAGAAGGGCTCTTTCTGGGGGGGGGGTGCCTGTGTTGTGGGCAACAGGGAACCGTGCCAAACTTGATCCAGGACACCCTACCCCCCCCCCCCCCCCCCCCCCCCGAGGGTAACTGGGACAGAGATCATCTGAAAGGGCCGAGCGTTTGGTAGCGTGTGAGGTGCCCGGAGTCCAGGGGTTTGGGTAATTCGTCATACGTCCCCCCCCTGTGGTTTCGGTGGTTTGACCCCCTGACAGGCTAGGAAAACACCCCAGGGGCTGTAGTAAAGTGACCCATGTTGAGGGGGTTGGGGGGGGGGGGGGGTTGGGGGGCTGTGTTGGGGTATTCGCTGTGGCTCTTCTTGGACGGGGCCCCAAACAGGCCTCTCTGTCACCTCCCTCCCCCCCCTCCAAAAAACACACACACACAATCGCTGCTTTCACCATCACCAGCGAGAGTTGGGTCTTGCGTCATATCTGTCAGGAGTTGAGTCAAGGTTTGACTTCGCCCCATTTCCCCCTCCTCCAGCACCTCTGACGAACCCCTGCCGACCCCCCCCCCCCAGGGTCAGGGTGGCCCGGCGATGTACAGACGTTCTAACTCATTACTCATGGCTTGTTTTACTCCTCCACGGAGGCGTCTAGTGAAAGGGAAAAAGCGAGCTCACACCTATCGCACCTGTGGGGGGGGGGGGGGGGCGGGGGGTAGCCATGACTCAGACGGGAGCCTCTGTCGGGTGACGAGCTGCCCCCCCCCCCCCCCCCCCCGGCCTCGTTCTTCTGCAGTGTGAGTGGCGAGTTGTGACTCGCCCAGGCGTCCTCCTCCTCCTCCGGTTCCAGTTAGTTTTAGACGCCGTGCGCGCTCGCGCGCGTGTAGTGCGTGTGCGTAACCCCCCCCCCCCCCCGGCACGAGGGCTTCTGTGGAACGCTGCTGCAGGCCGTGTTGCGCCCGCGCTGTGGGGAGGCTGGGGGGGGTGGGGGGGGGCTTACGCTGCAGGTGGGGGGGGGCTCGCTGTTTCTGCTCCGGGAGAGAGTAGCGGGGCTAAAAAAACGGAGGGAGCGATGGAAACTCAGCGGAGGGGTGCCTCCTCCCCCCTCCCCCCTCCCCCCTCCCTCTGTTCATCATCAGCGCTCCTTTGTCCTCCAGCTGGCTCAATCGCTCTCTTCATCTGCACTCTGGGCCACCTCCCCGTCCACACCGATCAGCAGACCGCACAGATCTGTCTGCGGAGTCCGCAGAAGAGCGTCTTAATTCCTCATCAGGCTCCGTGGGCAAACAAATGGAGTGTGTGTGTGCATGTGTGTGTGCATGTGTATATCTGTGTGTGCGTGCATGAGAGTGTGTGTGTATATCTGTGTGTGTGTGTATAGGTGCACGTGTGCGTGTGTGTGTGTGTGTGTGTGCATGCATGAGTGCATATGTGTGCATGTGTGTGTGTGTGTGTGTGTGCGCACGTGTGTGCGTGTGCATGCATGTGTGTGTGTGTGCATGCATGTGTATATATGTGTATGTGTGCGTGTGCATATGTGTGCATATGTGTGTGTGTGTGTGTGTGTGTGTGTGTGTGCATGCATACGTGTGTGTGTGTTGTGTGTGAGTGTGTGCATGCATGCGTGTGTGTATATGTGTGCATGTGCATGTGTGTGTGTGAGTGCGTGTGCATGCATGTGTGCGTGTGTGCATGCACGTGTATATATATGTGTGTGTGTGTGTGTGTGTGTGTGTGTGTGCATGCACATGTATATATATGTGAGTGTGTGTATATGTGAGTGAGGCTTGTGAGTGTGAGGGAGCACAGTAGGTGAGAGAGGGTGAGAGAGACAGATATTTGTGAGAGAGAGTGAGTGTGGTGAGTGCAGAGAGATGATAGAGAGAGAGTGTGTGTGTGTGTGTGTGTGTGTATTGGGGTGGCGTTTTCTTTAGTAGTTTTATTAAACAGAGGCTTGAGAGACTCACTGAGGTACGCCGCAGAGCTAACAGACACACAGAGGTGCAGCGGCGGCGCAGAGAGAGAGAGAGAGAGAGAGAGGCCCTGCGTGTGCGTTAGCGCTGCAGTTCACCGGGTTCACATGGCGGCGGCGGCGGCGGCGGTGGAATGGAGCGCGCCGTCCGCTCCTCTGGGGCGTGCGAGCGTGGCCAGGCGCGCTGCCGTGCCGAACGGCGAGGAGGAGGCGCGACAGAGGCGCTGCAGCGGGGTTTCGTCCCCCCGCCCCGCCCCCCCCCCCGCCCGTCAGCGATCTGTTTATGTGAAAGTAAGCATAAGGGTCCCCGCGCCCATATTTCAGCCTGCCGGGCCGGGCCCCGGGCCCCGGGCCCTCTCAGCCTCATTCCTGCGATACCGTCGAGCGCTGAAATCCTCTCCCCTCTTTTTTCCCCCTTTAATTACACAGCCCTCCGCCAGCACACGCGGCCTTGCCAGATATTTTGTTGAGACTGGAATAGGATCTCATGTTTATAACTTTATAGCTGTCTCTCTCTCTCTTTGTCTCTCTCTCTCTCTCTCTCTCTCTCTCTCTCTCTCTCTCTCTCTCTCTCTCTCTCTCTCTCTCTCTCTCTCTCTCTCTCTCTCCTCTCTGCTCTCTCCTCTCTCTCTCTTCCCTCTCCATCCTCTCTCTCCCAAATCAAATCCTCGAATCTCGGGTCCTCTAACGTCTCCTCTCTTTCCAGTTCCTACATCAGGAGCTTTAATCCTTGGCTACCTTTTTTAAAATTTTTACTACAGTTTGTAACAGTCCTGTATTTTTCTGCTTTTCGTTTTTGAGAGAAGGAAATAAACATTGCAACTCAGCTTCGCTTCTTCACATAGTGAGCCCAACGCCCCCCATTCTCTCTTTCTGTGGGTGTGATGTTGCTGCTGTTCCACCTCCTGATAGATAGAAAGGGAAAGACCTTCACAACGCTCCCTCCTAGTCCCATTAAATTACAGGCATTTAGCAGATGCTCTTATCCTGAGCGACTTCAATTTTTTACATAGCATCCATAGATACTGAAGCAATGCAGGTGAAGTACTTTGCTCAAGGGTACAACGGCAGTGTCCAACCTGGGAATTGAACTTGTGACCTTTAGGTTACAAGACCAGCTCCTTGCCCATTACACTACACTGCCGCCCTGGCTGTAGTACCCCATCGTGTGGACCCTGTTTGTCTGTACCTCTCTGGACCTGGAGTCCAGCCGCCTGCCTTCTCTGGAGCCGGCTTCTCCCTCAGTGATCAGGTGATCAGGTCAGGGAGTTGAGAACTGTGAGCAAAGAGCAAAGCCCCCCCCCCCGACCACTCGAGGAACCCGACGCTCCCAGACTGACGCTCCTGTCCTGCCCCACGCGAAAGCGCCAGAGATGCTTTGCACACGGGAGGCGAGTCCAACACACCCACCCCCCACGGCGAGGGATGGGGGGGGGGGGCGCCATGTTCGCCGCCAGCCCCCCCCCCTCTCCTGCCGTCCAGCCGAAACGCCGCGGGGCACGGGGGGAGACGGGGGGCGGGGGGGGGGGAACGGTGACCTAACGGCCGGTCTCCCACTCAACGCAACAGGGGGGCTTCTGTTTTACTCTGGCCCCCGGCCAGCGGCGCCCGAGCTCCAGCCCGGCTTCAAACGAGCGCGTCCGCGGCGTCGGCTCGAGGGGGAGACCCCCGAAAACAGGACCGCTCCGCGCGGCGCTGGGGGGGGGGGGGCGAGTCATGGGGGGAGGGGGTCCACTTAGCCCTGACATTTTACATTTTACCCCCCCCCCCCCCCATCCACCCCCTCCGGATTAGAAAGGCAGTAAAGAGATTGCCAGTTCTATTCCGGGGGCGGACAGTGGAGGGCCGTGGACACACACAAACGGCTGTGCGGCTATTTCAGAAGCCGCGCGGGGAGGGGGGGGGGGGGAGCGGCTATTTCCAAGCCTATCGCGTTCCGTTTATTTATACGGTGTGGAGACCTGCAGTGTGGAGGTGGGCCGGCGGGGCGACCGCTCCTCTCCTGTCAGGCATTCAGCTGTGTTTGGTCCTCTTTGCCAGTTCGATAGGGGGTGGCGGTTGTTGCCGGGGGGGGGGGGGGGGGTGGGGGGGTGGTGGTTGTTGGGGGGGGGGGGCGGGGGCGGTCTTTAAGACTGCTGTGAGAACTCTCTTGCTCTCTTTTGGATGTGAAAGGTCTAGCTGTCAGTCTGCTTGGGTCTGCTCCAGGCCAAGCTGCAGTAAATGTCAATAGACATGCTCTTCCAGTGACCCGGCCCCTCACAGCGCCCCCCCCCCCCCCCCCCCCCCCCCCCCCCCCCCCCCCACCCCCCACAGCCATGTTCCTGCTGTTCATCGATGATCCTAAGAGGCAGAATAAACTCTCTTTTTGTGCTGGTCGAGGGTCTGTGGCGTGTTCGTGTTCTGATGAAGGCTCCCTCGCTCGCTCGCTATAGTCGAAAAGTGAACACCATCGCTGAGTTAAAGTTTTCACCTTGGGACTGTTTCATCAAGTGTACAAGCCTTCGCTCCGTTCAAATTTGAAGGCCGCTTGGTGTGGCCCCACCCCGGTGGTTAATGTTCACAGTCTTACACGTCTGGCGCCGTTAAATCCCGATACTATCGGTTGAAGGGTTGCCATGGCGCCCTGTGTAAAAGGCGGGAAGGTCAGCGTGTGCGGACGACAGGAAGAGAGAGAGCTCTCCTCCCTCTCTTTATTCTCCGCTGTGAGATGGGGGGGCGTGGGGGGGGGGGGGGGGGGGGGGGGGAAGATGAATCGACACGTCTTGGGTTACACGCCGTGCGTAATCGCGGGAAAGCAGTTCATCTGCGGCGGCGTTCCCTGTGCGGTGATTATCCCTGGAAAAAAGGCCCTCACTCCCAGACCTTTGAAATTTATCAGTCGGGCCTCGTACTGATGGAGAGACGGACGGACGGACGGACGGACCTCTCCTTTCATTTCCTCTGAACTTTCCTGCCGATTATCTGATCTGCCCGCTCGCTCGCCGCCCGCCCCCCCCCCCCCCCCCCTCCCCCGTAGATCGCTGTGCCGTGGAACCGCTTCTTCTTTTGTGCTGAACCGTTTCACAGATACAGCGAGCTTTGTTTAGGAACAGTGCACCTCGCCGGGCCTAAACCATTTGCATTTGCGCTTGAAAGGGATGCTTGCTTTTAATAGCGGCTTTGCGCGATGCAGCGATAAGACGAGAGAAATCGCAAAGCGGCGGAAAGCCTTCTCCCCGGCCTCTGAGCTTACCGTACGCCGCTTTAAATTTCGTGAGATTACCCGTGCTCGGCCGAAAAAATGCTCCTCTTATCCCAGAGTGCACGTGTGCTCTCTCTGCGTTTAGATTGCGGTGCTTCTCTCTCATCTTGGGCGCTTTCATCTGCCACATCAGTCCGTATTTGAGAGCTGCAACTCTCTGCGTGCTCATAATGAGCATTGTTTCATTATCATGTATAAAATTTCAACAGTGTATTAACCCCAACGCATCGATGATTCGGTCTCTGGGTGCTTCCACTCTCGATCTCTCTCGCTTGTATTTCATCCAAGTGTGGAGCTGAGATAGGTTCTATGTGACCGCAATATGCACAGTAAATTGAAGAAATGTATGCAATCTTCTGATTCTAAAAAAATATCCTTTTTAATTATCCTGCTGCACCTCTCTTTCTCTGGTGGTGAAAAACTACTCGACCTTTAACGGCGCTCGTTTCCTGTCTGAATGCTAATGCTAACCGCTGGATGCGGGTTGTGTTTTAAGTTCGCTCGCTACGCGAAGGGTTAGGGTCAGCAACGTATAGCGCAGCTGTCTGGCTAGTGAAGTTTACATAGCAACGTATAGCACAGCTGTCTGGCTAGTGAAGTTTACATGGCAACGTATAGCACAGCTGTCTGGCTAGTTGAGGTTTACATAGCAACGTATAGCACAGCTGTCTGGCTAGTTGAGGTTTACATAGCAACGTATAGCACAGCTGTCTGGCTAGTTGAGGTTTACATAGCAACGTATAGCACAGCTGTCTGGCTAGTTGAGGTTTACATAGCAACGTATAGCACAGTTGTCTGGCTAGTTGAGGTTTACATAGCAACATATAGCACAGCTGTCTGGCTAGTGAAGTTTACATAGCAACGTATTGCACAGCTGTCTGGCTAGTGAAGTTTACATAGCAACGTATAGCACAGCTGTCTGGCTAGTGAAGTTTACATAGCAACGTATAGCACAGCTGTCTGGCTAGTTGAGGTTTACATAGCAACGTATAGCACAGTTGTCTGGCTAGTTGAGGTTTACATAGCAACATATAGCACAGCTGTCTGGCTAGTTGAGGTTTACATAGCAACGTATTGCACAGCTATCTGGCTAGTTGAGGTTTACATGGCAACGTATAGCACAGCTGTCTGGCTAGTTGAGGTTTATATAGCAACGTATAGCACAGCTGTCGGGCTAGTTGAGGTTTACATAGCAACGTATAGCACAGCTGTCTGGCTAGTTGAGGTTTACATAGCAACGTATAGCACAGCTGTCTGGCTAGTTGAGGTTTACATAGCAACGTATAGCGCAGCTGTCTGGCTAGCGAGGTTTACATAGCAACGTATAGCACAGCTGTCGGGCTAGTGTGATTTACTGAGGCCTACTGCTCATCGTATGGGAAATCTTGTCTTGTGGCCAGCCCTATTACCGACGGGTCAAAATTTAACATCTCTTTCTTTTTTTAAAATCAGTGACAAGCCAGATTAACGGCCGCAGGACACAGCGATCTGTTACCGCGGCGTTTAATGAGGCGGTAAATTCACACCCCTCGGTGCGATGATTTCGCTCCGTGTATCTTTACCTGATGTGAGCGCCTGGCAGGAGGCCCGCAGTTAAGAGGAGGACATTAAGTTTTCAAAAAAAAAAAACAGCGAACGGAAGCTTGACAGGCGGCATCGACGGCCTAACACCCTATCAGTGGACTACTAGAAAGAAGTTTTTTTTTTTGGTTTTTTTTTGGATCTCCGTAACACCTGCAGAATTTCTGGAGTTCCCCCCCTTTGAAAACCGAAAAACCTGGCAAGGAAAAAAATCGCTTCATAGCTTATTTGAATCTGTTGACGAGCATCACCGCTCTGCGTGACCGGAGGTTCTATTCTCTCGTTGTCACCATGGTAATGGTGGTTGCCCGGTAGCTGCTGGGAGTCGCGGCAACGCCGGAAGCGTAACCGCTGATCCATGGCGCTTCATTAATGTGTGTGTGGAACGGGATCGCGAAAAACGGCATCGCCCCGCGCGGCACGATGTTAACCCGGAGGGGAAAAAAACGGCTCAAACAGGCGCCTGAGCGGGAACTGAAGATGGCTGTGAAACCCATGGGGATGCAGTGATGGAACCATCAGCCGTCAGTCTGCCAGTTAAGGTCCCTGGGTGTGTAGTTTCAAAGGGACTCTATGTATATATATATATATATATATATATACACTGTACAGTATGTGTATATCGCTGAAGGGATGAGTTGTGATGCTGTCTTGCCATCAGGAGAAGTGAGGTCAAAGGTCAAAGATTCTCTTTGGCCGTGGGGACGTTTGGCAGGCGGAGTGTGTGTGTGTGTGTGTGCGTGCGGATGCAAGTGTGTGTGTATGTGTGAAATATTCTTACCTTAGAATTACATGGGTCCATCTATCCTTCTACGGTTTCGAAATATTAAGCCTGTAGAATTCTTGAGTCACGTGTTGTGAGATCATTTCGCATTTACGTCCGTTTATGTTTTAACATGTTTTAGTGTCTGGTGTTGTTGCAGATTGTGTCTCAATTGTTTTTTTTTCCTTCAAAAGAGACAGGATTGACTTCAGACAGTCACCCAGGCACAGGGACGGCTCCAGTTTCGGGCTCTGCTCTTGTAATATCCTGGCAGTCGTCTCCGTCAGGCTTTCCAGCCAGAACAGTTGAAAAAGCATCTGCACCTGATGGGCTTTTCGGGCATTCTGCCCACCTGTCTCCGACCCCGGTCAGTTAACTCTGGGTGAACAGTGTCCCAGGCTTACCTGTGAGCTTACCTGTGGAGCTCAGGTGTGGGGGAGACCAGGGGAGAACTTCAACCTGCAGCGGTGTGTGTGTGCAGTTTCCTCCCCCGGGGAGGGGGGGGTGGTGCGTATCGTCGCGAAAACTCGCCGATCGCCTTCTACGCCCGTTCACACAGCTTTCCTCGTTCTTCGGCTCCTAAGATCAGGAAACCGCAAAACTGCGCAAGAAAAAGAAGGTTCAGGCCCTCAGAGAGATGATCGTTTGTCTAGTAAATTGTCTGAGAGAGTAACTTACAGTAGGCTTTTCAGCGCCTGCAGTTTTTATGTCGTGTTTGTTGAACCCGTTCCTTTTTTTGGTCCTGAAAATTGATGCATACTTTTCTGGCAAATGAGAAAAATAATACATGAGAATTTTTTTTTCCCCCTCCAATTGGAAAAAAAAAAAAAAAACATTACAACTGGGTGTTATTGCGTGTCCTCTGTGTATTTATTTACATAAACACTTTTCATTTTTGACATTTTCCATTATCTGTGAACTGATAAACATATTTTCAGCAGTGCACTGCATTTGATTACAACTCCAGTCGCAGTGTTAATAGCCTTTACACTGAGCCATATTCTTTTACAGTGGAATAGTTCAGTTGAGGATGACACAACTGGAAGAAAAAAATTTGAATTATTGCAGATCACATTGCATTTTATCATGGCTTACCAAGATATCTATATATAAGGTTATATTTTATACACAAGGTGTTACGTGAAAGAATGTTTAAAGATAACGAAATAATCAAACACACTCAGGGCTTATGCTCACGCACCATCTAATCCTGTATAGTCTTTGTAAATTTCGTAGCTTCAGTGTTTTATCAGAGGGATCTTCAGCCTTCTGCTGCTTCCCGAAGGTGCTAATGGCTGTGACTGAGCTCGGTGTAATAGACTGTCATTCATTGAGCCGTAGTCTCTCAGGGGTCGAACAGAAGCGTGTGGAACAGCTTACACCGCGTGTGTTTGGTGAGCGTGCTCCTGTCCTGTCTAAGTTCAGGGAGAAGACGAGAGAGATTTGCGTGGGCGTGTTATTAATGGCGGAACGATCGAGACGCAAGGTTTTTTTATCCGCTCGCATGCGATGTTCTGGGGTTTTTGGAGGGAAAAGCCCTGTCCCGCCCCCCCCGTGGAGCTGGCCGAGCCTCGTCGAAGCCAGGCTCCTCGGGGAGCCGTTAAAGAGTTCCCCCCCAGACAAATTGATTAGTTTACGGGTCTGAGAAGCGACTGTACCCGTGCCAAAGATTACTCTCACCCTCGGAGTGAGCCAACGGCAAGACTGAGTTTGGGACACACCGCCCCCCCCGCCCTCCCCGCTCAGTGAGGGTCCGTCTCCTTTTCACATCAGTCTTGCGGTCGCTGGCGGCGGCGCCTTTTTTGTAAGGGGGAGGGCGGGGGGGGGGGGGGGGCGGGGGGGGGGGGGGGGGGGGTGCGCTGTCAAAGTGTCCCTCGGACGGGATCCTTGCCAAAGAGGAGAGGAGACTCTTCTAGACGGAGGAAAAGGTGTGACTGGAGGGGGGGCAGGAACACGCCGCTTCTTTGTTCAGGCACATTACGTCAGACGGGCAGGGAGGGGCGTCAGATTTTGAGAACACAGAGGTGACCCGGGTACAAACCCCCCCCCCCCCCCCCCCCCCCCCCCCCCCCACCCTTAGGGCCCGGCTCCCTCCCAGGGCGGCAGGCGGAATGTTCCATTTGATCGGCTTCCCAGCCCCCCTCTCCCCCCCTCAGAGGTCCCCTGTCTCTGAAAACTGGCACTCCCCCTCCCCAGGAGGATTCTGGCGCCCCCTGAGATCCGTCTCCTTTGTCAGGAGCTCGCTCAGTGCGGGCTCCTCGAGCGAGGCCCCCATTCGTCATGTGACCGTTAGAGCGCGCTCAGTGCGGGCTCCTCGAGCGAGGCCCCCGTTCGTCATGTGACCGTTAGAGCGCGCTCAGTGCGGGCTCCTCGAGCGAGGCCCCCGTTCGTCATGTGACCGTTAGAGCGCGCTCAGTGCGGGCTCCTCGAGCGAGGCCCCCGTTCGTCATGTGACCGTTAGAGCGCGCTCAGTGCGGGCTCCTCGAGCGAGGCCCCCGTTCGTCATGTGACCGTTAGAGGGGGCACAGAGGAGAGGGCTCAGGCGTAATTAGCACTCCGTGTTCCTGGTGCTAATGACCCAAAACATCTCCCCAAAAGGTGAGCGGAAAAATCGACAGGATGAGGAGGAAGTACAGACAGAAGTAACAATAAAAAACAATGTTAAAGTGTTTTGTTTTACTTGTCAATAGAATAGAATGATTTGGGTTCAGTTTTGGAGTGTGCTTCCTAGTTTTTTTTTTTTGGTGTTAGAACAAATCGATGAAACTAAAACTGTGTCAGTGTAGTTTCACTCACTCTGTATTAGCCTAGCCTACCAATTCTCCCCTCCCCATCTGTTCCAATTAAAACAAGAAGGTAGAAATTATTATTACGTTTTTCACTGCCAGGGAGGTCAAACAAAGGAGAAGTGTCTGTTGCCCTGTGACCTTGGGAGACTTTTGGAGGTGAAATGGACGAGCTTACACGGAAAAGGCATAACAGCAGATAACAGACCTGATAGCGGCTCCCTGCATGGCCTGCTGTCCCCCCTCACACCCAAGTGTTTGCGTGATTGCTCAGTCTAGTCTGGCGCAAAGTGCACTCGGGTCTTCTTGTGCGGTAAGAACGCGGTTTTGTTGTGGCTCGTAGTGTGACTTTCAAGGGCGCTTCTGAGAGGATGGCTCGGCGGTAAACCCTGAACGGTACCTGTGAAGAGACAATGCAGGAGAACGCCGCTCCTGCAGATGAAAGAGGATCTCGAGAAGTTTTGACAAGTTTAGCTCCTTGTTGTGGGTTTCTGCCATTTAAAAGTTTTTTTTTTTTTTTTTTGGTCGTCGTTGTTTTTCTTCTACGGGTTTTGAAAAGAGAAGACGAAACACGCAACCTTTTCCAAGAAATCTCGAGGCAGTGAGACAGAAATGGAGAGGGAGGGAGAGAGAGAGAGAGAGATAGAGACAAGACGAAGAGGAGGAGGAGCTGACACGTGGAAGATTGATGCTCGATTCTGTCAGCCGCCTGTTTTCTCTGTGAGGAAGCCTGCTGGCTGTTGGCCGCTGTGATGAGGGGGAATGAGTTACAGCCCGGTTAGCGCCGCCGCGCCAAGGCTAATTAGCCTAGCGAGTCTGAGCAGGGGGCCTGCGGAGACGCATGCAAATGCGCAGGAACACGTCCGGTGGCAGGAAAGGTCGCACGCGCAGCTGCGTGGACCTCGCAGTGGTGGTGTCCTGTCAGGGGGACGGGAGAGAGAGAGAGAGAGCGGGAGGCTGTGATCGAGGCTGTGTGTGTGTGTGTGTGTGTGTGTGTGTGTGTGTGTGAAGCATGAGTGTGTGTGTGTGTGTGTGTGTGTGTGTGTGTGTGTGCAAGCATGAGTGTGTGTCTGTGTGTGTGTGTGTGTGTGTTGTGTGTATGAGCGTGTGTGTGTGCATGAGTGTGTGTTGTGTGTGTGTGTGTGAGTGTCACGTGTGTGTGTGTGTGTATGTGTGCAAGCATGAGTGTGTGTCTGTGTGTGTGTGTGTGTGTGTGTGTGTGTGTGTGTGTGTGCATGAGTGTGTGTGTTATGTGTATGAGTGTGTGTGTGTGCATGAGTGTGTGTTGTGTGTGTGTGTGTGTGAGTGTCACGTGTGTGTGTGTGTGTGCAAGCATGAGTGTATGTGTGTGTGTGTGTGTGTGTGTGTGTGTGTGTGTGTGCAAGCATGAGTGTGTGTGTGTGTGCGCGCACTGACTGCGTGTGAGGCAATCCACAGTCAGAGGGCTTTTGACTTTGCATACAGGGTGGGACACTGTGTGTGTGTGTGTGTGTGTGTGTGTGTGCATGTGTGCGTGCACGCAAGCATGAGTGTGTGTGTGTGCGTGTGCATGTGCAAGCATGAGTGTGTGTGTGTGTTCGTGTGTGTGTCCGTTTGTGCATGTGTGTGTGACTGCACGCTTCAGAAAAGGTATTAGCAGTTGTTGGAATTAAATTAGTATGAGCTGTCCTTCTGTTTCACTGCAGATTCTTGGCTCTGTACTAAACGATTCCCATGATTAATGAATTTTTAATACCTCTTTAGAGATATGACTATTGATTTGCATATAGTTTTCGATTTTGAGGGTCGTTTCAATTCATTGCTTTGAACAGGCTGTTGCCTGTGTCTCAACCTGGTGGAAGAAAGCCTTCAGTGATACACACACACACGCGCACACACGCACACACACGCACGCACTCGTGCACACACACACACACTCACATGCGCGCACGCACACACAGTGGCCTCTACCTGCATTTGAGCTTGTGAGTGTGTATGCATGCTTGCGTGGGTGTGTGTATGTGTCCGTGCGTAATGTGCACATACATGTGTGCATGTACATGTATATATTTGTGTGTATTTTGACGTAATTCCTTGCACGTGCGTGTGTGCGCTTTTTGTGCCGGCCGAATAGATTTGATGATTTGATGATTTGATGATTTGATGCGATCGCTCTCTGAAATGTCACAGCTGTCAATGCTAATACTACTCACAGCGTCTGCGCCCAGCGAGCAGACTTCTCTTCCTCCCAAATAAACAAACGGCTTATCATCGCAGGCTGGCCCAGTTTGCTCTGTCGTACCCCTCCCCTCCCCCCCCCCTCCCCTCCCTCCCTCCCTGAGGTCGAGTGCACCCCCACTCTCCTTACTCTGGGCCCCCCCCCCCCGTCCAGTAACACTGAACTTAACCAGCTCCTGTGGCCACTCCCTCTGGACAAGGGGCGTGGCTGAGTCGCTGAGGGTTCCGTCCTCTACCCACCCCTAGCGAGGCCGATTCTGACCTGATTCTCTGAGGGTTCCCTTCCCCCCCCATTCATCAGGTGGCCGTTAGAATAACAGGACAGAACCAAACCCGTGTGGTTTACTGCGGGTGGGTTACCAGGTCTCCCCTCCACGTTCCAAATAAAACGAAGGGGGGGGGGGGGGAGCTGACGGCGGTCTCCAACGGGGCGGGGCGGGGCGGACCCGGGTGACCTCTGATGGGACGGGTGACGAGGCGGCGTTTTGGCGGCCCTCCAGCGTGCATTTCGGGCCCCTGTTAAGACGCCGCATGATTGATGGCGGCAGAACCGCGCGCGTCGTCCGCGGTTACGGAGACGAAACCCCCCCCCCCCACACGCACACACACACACACCCCCACCGCGGTGTGCCGGTGGCGAAATATCGGATCGCCGGTCGAGCCGGTTCATTATTAGCCGGTCATTGCCAAAAGCATGATTAAGCGCTCAGTGAGGCGGTTATCCAGCTGTCGAGCGGAGGATCCTCGCTCTCTCCCCTGGCTGTGCGGGCGCGAGCCTTAATGAGATTAGCGTGCTTAAACGCCCTTCTGCGCTCGTCCGGGAGCTTGTATCGAAGGTGTCCGTCGCTGGTGGCTGAGCTGGTCTGTTGTCCGATACGCAGTGAAGCTCATGCTGTAGCTGCAGGAGCGCGCTAGCCGCCTCCTCTCCTCTGATTGGGCGCAGTGGTGTTGCGCTTGTGGATGGAGTCGGCTGCCGTTGTGTGTGTTTTTCAGTTGGAAAGACAACTGGTCACCCACTTTCTGTAAGGTGTAGGGAATCTTTGTCAAGCAGCTGCCAGAATGCATTTCTATGTGTACTTCACTGGACAACAGAATACATTGAATGTGCCTGGGGTCCCTCAATAAATCTCTCATATTTAATGGAAGATTGCATTACATTGCTGTTACTTTAGCCAGAGTACTGGAGTGCAGTTGTTTTATGTGTTTTACCGTTTATAATTTTTACTGTACGTGATGCACTATGTGTTTCCTTTCTGTGAGTATTTGTGTGTTTGAAACGCCTCTTTGTCTTTTTTTTGTTTGCAGTGTCCGTTCCCCTCTCTCCATGACTGTGCACCGAAGCAGCAGCCAGCAGTTCGTCATGAAGCCCAAGTACTACCACACCCACACCCAGGTGCACAGCTCTGGCACGCCCATCAACAGGCCCATCCCCCTCTCTGTGGGCCACGCCCCCTTCCAAGGTGAGCACCACCCTCCTCATTGGGTTAGCCTTCGTTTCTGTGGAGAGTTGTCTCCGAAATCAGGGGAGCTTTCAGTTGACTGACCGTGGAGTGTCTAGAGTAGCAGACAAGACTAGATCTGTTGAAGTGCCTTAAAAGCACTTGAAAATCTCAAGTACCGACCTTCACAACCCATCCTGCCTTTTGTGGAGATGGTTTTTGTGATGTTTTGTCTGTTGAATGCACTCCTCCCTGGCTGTGGTTTCAGTGGCAGTTCAGTCTTGTTGTTTCAAATCCCTAAATCGCTTCTTCAGATCAATGAAGAACTCTTAACGGCCCTAATTGAGTGCGCATCTCTTTAACAGATGTACTTGTTGGGGGATGGAGGGGGTGGGGGCGTGGGGGGGGGGGGGTGGGGGGGGGGGTACTTTGGCGTAGCAGTCAGCTCTTGGGGTTGCGGTTGTAACTAAAATGCCGACAGCTTAAAAAAAAAAAAAAAGTGTTATTCTTCAAAATAAAGGTTATTTTTCATAGATGTGTCATCGGCTTAGCGCTAAGACTCCGCTCTCCGCCCCCGGCAACCACCGCTTGGCGGTCCGACCGGGGCCGGGGGGCGGGGGACGGGGGGCGGCAGCGAGCCCGGAAAGTTCTTCCGTGATGACAGAACGACGGGCGGGCGGGCGGGCTGAGAGAGAGGGCGGCCCGTCGGCGGCCCGGCGCGGCCCGGCGGCGGCCCGTGACGGCGTCGGACTCTAGCGGGTTTCTTAGAGCGCTCGTTTTTTTTTTCCAGCTCGGGAGTTTGCCCCCCCTCCCCGCCCCCGCCCCCCCACCCTCATTAATCACCGCCGCGGACGCTAGCTGCGCTGACATCGGCCTGTCGTTACCGCGGCGACCCGAGCTTTAACCGCTTTCTCGCGTTACAGAAGCCGCCGCCACGCGACGTCTCCGTTTTCCGTTGGGGCCGGCTCCCATCGTCGACGACGGCGGCGGCGAAAACTCCAGGCCTCCTCCCGGTCGGCTTAGTTCCTCTCGGCGCCCGCTAGCTCCGATAGCTAGCCAGCGCGGCGGCACGTTAGCGCCGAGCGCCTCCTTCGTTCGTCTCGCCGTTTGATCTGCCGAACGCGGGTAATTGCTACGAACGCATGTTTGGAAGTCGGAAGGACGGAGTTTGGGAAAGAGGGAGATCAAATACGAAAAGGCGACAGAAGGTAGCGGGGGAGGGAGCTCAGCGAGAGAACATCTGCCGTATGCCTTATCAGGGTCCGAGGGCTCTAATCCCACTCATTTAAAAGCTCACATTTCTGCCCCCCTTACAACATTTTGTAAACATCTTCCCACTGCGTTTCCTGTTTTAAAACAAATAAATAAATAACAGTCATGACTTAGCTCATCACAGTGCAAAAGCCACCCCCCCCGCACCATTTTGTGTTCAGTCATAAAGAGAGGCTGCTGGTGTCCTGCACACATCTGCTGTTATATGGGGTTGGGGGGGTGAGGGGGGAGGGTCGGGGTGAGGGGGGGGGGGTTGGGGAGGGGGGGGGGGCGGCCTGACACCGAAGTGTTTGAGGCTGAGCAGCAATTGGATTTTCAAATTACAGCCCCAGCGGTAATGCCATAAAGACTTAAACATTGCCTGCTGCGCCACGCTGTCTAAAATGAATTATTAGGCTCTTTTTCACAGGGCAATTTTAGATAAAGGCAGGGGGGGGCGCGGGTGGCGGGGGGGGGGGGGGGGGGGGGGGTGCAGTGCGAGAAAATGAAATGACAGAGCAAGGCGATAAACTGTCATTGAGCGGAGAACCCCTCAATTGGCTAAATGGCGGTGCTGGGTTGTGTGAATGAGGAAAAGCGGTGTTAGAGCTGACTATGAATACAGAACAATCCACGGAGCTTGAAGGTGTAGTTTAGACTGAAAGATCAAAGCGCCAGCTCTGTCTTCCTTCGGTCTACAGTGATTTACAGTGTGTGTACATAGCCGGTGGTAAATGCCTTTAAACAGACATAATATCTCACGGTGTGCCTCTCGCTGTCTGTGTGTGCATGTGCGTATAAATATGAGTTCAAATGAACCGTGGATACGTGTGAATGACAGGAGGCGGCAGATCTGCTTCGGTTAGAAACGTTCCTGTTATTATGAGACATAATAAATGTTTGAAATATTTGTAGGTTTTATGCGATGCCGTGCGTGTTAATGTCCGTAAAGTCCGGACTGAGCATTCCCCGGACATCCCCGCAGCCTGGGAGTGTTTACGTTGCGCTGCGGATCCACGTTGACAGGGCCATTAATGGCTCGTGTCCGCAGACACAACAGCATTCACGTGTTGGTCTGCTCGGGCCTCCCTCTTCCCACAATGCTTTGGGGCCACGGCTCAGGCTCGTTTCCCGTGCTCTGGGTCCCTGTTTAAGGCCACACATTCCAGCAGGGGGCGGAGGCGGGGGGGGGGGGGGGGGTTTGGGGCGGAACAGAATTTAAACCGGAATCCGATTGCGGGTTTAAATTTGAGGGGCTGGAACTGCGCCTCCGTGGTGTGAATTTTTCCTCCCAAGTTTTCGCAACTGTCATTTTTTGGTGGTTGAGGAGGTGTGACCCCCCCCCCCGCACCCACGCCTGCACTTAGTCAGTGACCCGCCTCCAGACCGGTGGTCACACATCACTACCACAGAGCGCTGTTACCTGGGAGGAGCCACTAATGCGGGGGGAAACCTGACCAACCCCAGACAAATTAAACCCAGCCCGTCCCTGGCAAGGCTGAGCCAATGGCGTCACACCGCTGTGGTCACCTGATCCCAGCCAGCAACTGACACGGCTGGGTCTCTAACCGACAAGTACAGAAGTGCCCGGCCAAAGCCGCCAAAGCCGCCAAACCGCCAGGCCTACGCTCACACCTTCCCAGCAGAGCCCGACAGAGGCTCCCTTTCAGTGCTGAAGCGCTACTCTTTCTTTCTTTCTTTCTTTCTTTCTTTTCTTTTTAAAAAAGGAGGAGGACAGTCTGCCCTCTTTCCATATTTATTTTGGGTTTGTTCAGCCTGGTGGACAGCGGTGACTCAGGGATCACAGCTCCAGAAGGTGGTCGTCCCAGCTAGCGCGAAACGTTGTCACAACGTTGCTGGATGGTTTTGTCAGCGTTATAGCATTGGCGCTACATGGCAGCAACATTGTGGGAACGTTTTGAGTGTTGGCGGGGGGCTGGCGCGCATCGAATTCCCATCGGCTTGCGGAGGGTGGGGGGGGGGGTGGGGGGTGGGGGGTGGGGCAGGAACTCGTGTGTGTCTGGGGGGGGGGCGGGAACTGGTGTGTGGCGGCTGGCGAGTCGGGCATCGTACGGACGGTGCGGCGCACGTCTCCCCTCCGCCGCGGCGCTAACCCCGCGAGCGAGACCTCGTTTACCGCTCGTTAAACAGCCAAACCCGCCGGCGGTAACACGCTAATGCACCGCGGGATCGCCACGGCGACGGCGGCGGCAGCCTGCAGGTCCCCAGGACGGCGGGGTCCGGTCAGCACACAGAGACTCTGTGATGTCACGTCTCGCTCGTGGGCGCCGCTGGACTGGGCGGGGGGAAGGAAGTGTTTGCGCTGCGGCGCTGACCCTGGGCCCGGCCCTCTGTCAGACTCGTCCCGTCCCGTCCCGCCCCCCCCCCCCCCCCCCCCCCCCCGTAGTGGCACGTAGGCGGGGGGGCCCCGGTGTCGACGGGCGGGAGAATCCGTCCCTCCCCGGGGAGGAGGCCCGCGTGATGCGTGCGATTTTCCAGCCGTACGGCGAGCGTCTGGCCCGTGAGGCTCCCGCCACAGCTGCCTGACCTGACTCCTCCGTGGGGCCTCCTCTCCGGGGTCCTCCTCTCCGGGATCCCATCCGTTATCCCAACCCCCCCCCCCCCCCCCCGCCGCCCCCCCGCCTGCGAGGCTCACCGGGGGGACGGGAGCGGAACCAGAAGCTTGCTAACCCCCCCCCCCCCCCCCCCCCCCCCCCCCCATCCCCGCCTCACCCAAACCCCCTCCTGGCTTCCACTGCTCTGATTGATGTCTCTTTCTCTCCACACGTCCCACAGAGCTCCCTCCCCATATGCTACGCAAAGCCGGCTATGCTTCTGCGTGATGAGCTCATGGGGGGGGGGGGGGTGGAGGTGGGGGGGGGGGCATGTCTTCTCTGCAGTGAGTGAGGGGCTCCCTGTTCCGGGCCTTGTCAGAGCAGCTGGGGCTTGTGTTGTACACGGCCCGGGGGGGGCGGGGGGCGGGCTGGGGGGGCTGGGGAGGCGAGGCGCCTGTCATTCTCAAACCTCCGGGTGCGCGGGGACGAGGAAGCGGAGTGAGCGCTGTGTGGGCGGGGCTTCGCTTCGCTACACGCCTGCCTCGTCACGGGGCTGCGCAGGCCCCTCGGCGCGGCGGCGGCGATGCCGCAGGCGGCGGAGGAGAGCGAAGGAATCCGATTGGCCCTGGCGGCGTGCGGCGCTGCTCGTTTTCGGGAGAGAGTTTCGGGGACTTTGGAAGGTTCTGGAACGCGTTTTGTCCGTGTCACGGTAAGATGAGGTGACGGACGAAGAGAGCGCCGTGGAGAGGTGGGGGCAGAGTCCCAGGCGCTCCTGTCGTGGACAGGGGAGAGCTGTCTTTGATGCACGGGATTATGGGTAAAAAAAAAAAATGTGGCACATTTCAGCAGTCAGGAGCAATTGAAGGGAGTTTTTTTTTTCATGGTGTGTGTTTCTGAACTCCTACATGCAGCCGGAGGCCAGAGTGAAGCCTGAAGCCTTCATAGGGTCTCCGAGGCACAGGCCAGGCTTGGATGCTGTTCATTTATCGTTGAAATTGTCTCAGTTTTAACGTCAGGTGGATTTTAAACGTCTTCAACAGAGTTCTGTCGTTTAACTGCCCCGTTAAAACCAAGAGAACTTTCAAGAGGCTTTGCTAATAGCAGTCACAGCTCCAATATTTTAAATTCCAAAAAAAGAAAACGACATCCACTGAAATAATTCCAAATCTTGTTTTTATATTTCAAGAAACGATCTTGAGTTTCTTTAAAACTAACAAAAAAAAAAAAAACGTATTAAATTCAACGAAAGAAGCTGAAAACCGACCCCGAGCGGAGAAAGCTAGCTGACGTTTACGGAGAGAGCGGTACACACAGCTGCTGTCAAACATCAGGCGGCTGGGCTGAATATTTCGCTCCCCTTTCAGGAGTTTGCGGTGTGGGGGGGGGGGGGGGGGGGGTGACGCGCCAGTCCGGCTCGTTTTTCTAACGGCTTCTTGGCCGCCGTCCCCGTTCCTCTCCGCCGTCTGGTGTGAACAGCTGACGACCGCAGACGAAACGTAGAACTTGGGAATCCGGCCGGCCCGGGGGGGGGGGGGGGGGGGGGGGGGGGGGGGGGGGGGGCTGCCAAAAAGCTGTAATAGGGGAACTGTAGAGAGAGAGAGAGAGAGAGAGTGAGCGAGAGAGAGAGAGAGAGAGAGATGGAAGGAAAAAGAAAGCAAAGGAGTACGAGGGAGAGAGAGAGAGTGAGTTGTGTGTAGGGATAGAGGGAAAGAGAGAGAAAGAGGAGGAGAGGAAAGAAGCTGTCTGCGGCAACTTACGTCACCGGGCTCGAGCAAGAGAAAAAGAAAAAGAAAGAAAAAAAGAAAGGAAAAGGGAAAAGGTTGGAACGTGTTCCTGTGGTGTGTGCGTGTTGCCGGAGACCCGAGGCAGATGTTTGGAGACTGCGCCTCTTCAAGCGCATCTGAGGGCTGGGTCTGGGACCGGAGGGGAGGGGCGGGGGGCGGGGGGGGGGCGGGGTGGACGGCTTTTTTAGGTGACGCGGGCGGCCGGCGTCTTCGTCCCCGCCGAGGTGCCGCTGAGAGACACAGCCTTTGGGATCGCCCGGGACACGCCGATGAGAGAGAGAGAGAGAGAGGGGGTGTTTTTTAAAACGGGGCTCAGAGGTAGTGGGGGGGGTTCGACTGTGCCTCCCGCGCACGCTTGGCTGGGACGCAGAGGGAG